>JAVLUX010000011.1:33102500-33105000 GCA_032164185.1 Moxostoma hubbsi
AAGTGCATTTAACCATGCTGACAGAGTCTGATACTCACGGTGAAGTTCTTCTCCATCTTCACTCAGAGCTAGAAAGAATGTTAAAGCATTCAAGCAATGGTATACTGTTTGTGAACATTCAGACCTGCTACAATTCGGGAGAGGCGTTTATAGGAGAATTTAAATATCATTACACGTTCATCAATTTCACTAGTAGGATATGGCACCTTTAAAAGCATGAAACTAGCCAAATTAGGCAGATACCAACATGGGCAGATTACATGGCATGCCCTTATTATTGAAAATCTTAAAAATGAACAAAACAATGCAAGGTAAAATAGATATTAATGAATTGTTTGATTTTAAGGACATTTTCTATTAAGTTTTGAATGATCAAATACTTTGTTATTGTGTTGGGTTGCCACTTGATGTCTAAATAAAAGTGACCTGAAGAAAAAACATTTGAGAAGCACTGGTTCATTCTAGTGGTTATGTATGATTGTTGCTAATTTCCTTTATCCTTTTAGCAAGAATTTGTGAACATATTTTTTTATATTTGGTACAAAAGCATGAGTACAGAACACCATGCTAATTTGATGCCCCAAAAAATACTTTCTAGCCTCAGGTTCACATTTGTTTACAGTCTCCTCACACATTCATACATGTGTACACAGACCAGCTTTCTCAGAGTAACCAACACACAAGGCACGGATCCAGTGACAACCATGCAGTATTGATGGACAACTTTCCTTTGGGTCCACACACCATTCACCTAGCCATGGGGCCAAGTAATGTGAGAGAGTGTGTGTGTGTGTGTGTGTGTGTGTGTGTGTGTGTGTGTGTGTGTGTGTGTGTGTGTGTGTGTGTGTGTGTGTGTGTGTGTGTGTGTGTGTGTGTGTGTGTGTGTGTGTGTGTGTATGAGAGAGAGAGTGAGAGAGAGTGAGTTCGACACGCGCACACAACATGGTTCTTACATTTCCTCACTTGTGTTCCTCACTCTGCTTGTTTGTATGTCACATGCAGCCCACAATCACATTGCACAGGACTGTCAATACAGTTATAAGACTAGTACTTCCCTGAGTTCAATGAATGTAGTTTACCATGAATCCATTAATTTTAATGTCGACTTTAAAAAGGAAAATCTAATATCTGGGTTTCAGTGAGGCAATTTAAATGGAAGTGAATGGGGCCAATTCCTAAACATTAAAATAACATTGTGTCCAAATCATATAATTGTTCGATTTAGATTGTTATTCAGAAACAAGGTGGAAACTGAAGAAAAGATGGCTGAAAACCCATTAATTGGTATTTTAATAAACCGTATATATAGTTGAGAAGATATGCATGTTTGCATTCCTCATTTGTCTCATCAATGTTCACACCCCTTTCAAAATTTAAACAAACATAAGAGATACAATTACAGTTGAAGTCATAAGTTTAAATACACCTTAGCCAAATACATTTAAACCTTTCACAATTCCTGACATTTAATTGTAGAAAACATTCCCTGTCTTAGGTCAGTTAGGATCACTAATTTATTTTAAGAAAGTGAAATGTCAGAATAATTGATGAGAGAATTATTTATTTCAGGTTTTATTTCTTTCATCACATTCCCAGTGGGTCAGAAGTTTACATGCACTTTGTTAGTATTTGGTATTATTGCCTTTAAATTGTTTAGCTTGGGTCAAACATTTTGGGTAGCCTTCCACAAGCTTCTCACTATAAGTTGCTGGAATTTTGGCCCATTCCTCCATACAGAACTGGTGTAACTGATTCAGGTTTGTAAAATTGCTCCCAAGGATGGACCAGACTTGTGTAGGTCCACAAATGTTTTTCTGAAGTATTGGCTGACTACTTTTGGTTTTCCCATGATGTCAAGCAAAGAGGCACTGAGTTTAAAGGTAGGCCTTGAAATACATCCAAAGGTACACATCCACTTCAGTACATCACCTGTCAGAAGCTAATTTGCTGATTTGCCTAAAGACTTGACATCATTTTATGTTTCGCAAAGTTTTCTGCTTCAGTTGTTGTGGTGTTGATTCACATTGTTTCAGTTTAAATAATTGCACAAAGCTTCATTGGCCAAAACAATTAACTTTATCACAAAAACCCAAATTTCACAGTTTTTTGTCCCTGGCACGAAATGACCAGCTAACATCATTTCACTAATATCAGCAGCACCTGGGAAAGTGTGAACAAGTACTAGTCAGGTGAAATCACTCTATCATTCTGATTGGATTATAAGAGCAAACTGATTGCTATTAAAGGAGGGGAGAAGTGCTTCTAATCATTGTGTTCTTGTTAGCAATGGTTACCTCTAAAGAAAGATGTGCAGCCATCATCGCTTTGCATTAAAATGGCTTCACATGCAAGTAAATTGCTGCAAAGAATATTGCACCGGAAATAACCATTTACCGGATCATCAAGAACATAAAAATGAGAGGTTCAACTGCAGTGAAGAAGGCTTCAGGACATCCCAGTGTGTCAGCAGGTGCCAGGACTGTCTCCTCCTGAGGAGTCA
>JAVLUX010000011.1:33707500-33897500 GCA_032164185.1 Moxostoma hubbsi
TTGCATTTATTGTGCAGTTCCGTGTCTCTCAGTTGATGTAAAGCAGCTGTCATTAATTCTAAATGAATATTGAATGTTCTGACAGCTTTCACACGTCTGATCAACAAAGCTACACATAAGAGTTGTTGATTAACTTAAAGTGACATCATCTCTATAGAGAGACTCCATATCAGACCAACAATTAAATGCAGATAAATCCTGTGACAAGGATTCTAGACTGAGTGTCCATGTTTGGGAGAAACACTGAGTTATGATGGCATTTCAGCCCATGACAACAGATGCTTTCGTCTGAATCCTGCAATAACAGTAAACTGCCCGCCAGACTGTCCAGCTCAAATGAATCCTAAGGCTGATTTTATAGATTCTGTCAGTTAGCACTGACACTTGATATTTATTTCAGTCTTTCCTTACTTGCTTTTAGATGTATAATTTAAAAATGGAAGAAATGTTATGCCACAACATTCTGTTACTATGGAGGATCATTCCGTTTATGAGTTAAAAGACTAAAGTTTTTAATAAGATAATGGGACATGAGCATGACTGCTCTTCTTTTAATTGTTTTAGCACTATTGTATGACTTGTTAAAGGAGCAGTTAGCAATCATTCTAGTTCTGTATGCTTGAATAAGGCAGCAAAATGCTCTTGATACACATTTATTTACATATTGATAACAGCCATGTTCAAGTAGGGCAATAGGGTTTGGAATCGAGTTAGATTTTGGTTTGGAAACTGAATATTAAAAAAAAAACACTGCATAAACACACCTTCCATTTTCCATTGTCTTTCCTCTTCAAAATACTAAAATAATTTTTAATAGAATTGTTAATCAAGCTGACCCTGTTAATATTCAGCATTACCAGCCCGCAAACAAAAACAGCACATTGCAGACTTCACTAATGATGAGGCAGGAGCTGTTGTGCAAGTCATGAAGATGAATCAGAAACAAGAAAATTAAATATTACAACATATCAATGTTTTAAATCACACTACACTTAACAGAAAGAGCTTGTAATGTACATCCCAAGAAATCTCTGAAAAACAGCTCCATTAAATATAAACTCTAGACACTTTCATCACATTTTACACCCGCAAGAGGGTTCCAATCAGAAGTGAAAATCCCTGTGCCCTATTTCCTTCAAAGACAATTACCCTGCACTCTGAGGGCTTCAGGGGGCTGAAAGGTGATAACGGTCGGTCACAACTCACTTCTACACTGATTATTATTGGACGTTCTTTTTGGAAAGACCCCACAACATGGATTGTGCTCTCTGAAGTGTCCTGCGAAGGAATCATCAGCGCAGGTGAGATTTGATTGGATAAAATTTCTCTAGTGCAGTTTGACGTCATGATTTGACTGTGTCTTTGTAACCGGAAGAGTGAGGCTCCAGAATTTAAATGCTTATATCTTCTGAAAATGTATTTTTTCAACCAATAGAAGTACATTGGTACTTGAACATAAAGCTAATATAATCTCAGCAAAAAAATAAACGTACTTTCACTTTTAACTGCTTTTATTTTCAGCAAACTTAACGTGTAATTTGTATGAACATAAAAATATTCAACAACTAAGACATAAACTAAACAAGTTCCACAGACATGTGACTAACAGAAATGGAATAATGTGTCCCTGAACAAAGAGGGGGTCAAAATCAAAAGGAACAGTCAGTATCTGGTGTGGTCACCAGCTGCATTAAGTACTGCAGTGCATCTCCTCCTCATGGACTGCACCAGATTTGCCAGTTCTTGCTGTGAGATGTTACCCCACTCTTCAACCAAGGCATTTGCAAGTTCCCGGACATTTCTGGGGGAATAGTCCTAGCCCTCACCCTCCGATCCAACAGGTCCCAGACGTGCTCAGTGGGATTGAGATCTGGGCTCTTCGCTGGCCATGGCAGAACACTGACATTCCTGTCTTGCAGGAATTCATGCATAGAATCAGTATGGCTGGTGGCATTGTCATGCTGGAGGGTCACGTCAGGATGAGCCTGCAGAAAGGGTACCAGATGAGAGAGGAGGATGTCTTCCCTGTTACGCACAGCGTTGAGATTGCCTGCAATGACAACAAGCTCAGTCTGATGATGCTGTGACACACCGCCCCACACCATGATGGACCCTCCACCTCCAAATCAATCACGCTCCAGAGTACAGGCCTCGGTGTAACGCTCATTCCTTCAACAATAAATGCAATTCTGACCATCACCCCTGAGACTAAACCGCGACTCGTCAGTGAAGAGCACTTTTTGCCAGTCCTGTCTGGTCCAGTGAAGGTGTGTTTGTGCCCATAGGTGACGTTGTTGCTGGTGATGTCTCTGGTGCGTATCGCGGACAGTCTGAGCACTGATGGAGGAATTGTGCTTTCTGTTGTAACTTGGGCAGTTGTTGTTGCCATCCTGTACCTGTCCTGCAGGTGTGATATTCAGATATACCGATTCTGTGCAGGTGTTGTTACAGGTGATCTGCCACTGCGAGGACGATAAGCTGTCCTTCCTGTCTCCCTGTATTACTGTCAGGTATCTCACAGTATGGACATGCAATTTATTGCCCTGGCCACATCTGCAGTCCTCATGCCTCCATGCAGCATGCCTAAGGCACGTACGTGCAGATGAGCAGGGACCCTGGGCATCTTTCTTTTGGTGTTTTTCAGAGTTAGTATTTGGAATTTTAATTGGAACCCTATAACTTTAAAATACTTGCATAAGTAGTCGTCATTAGAAATTTTGTGTAATAATGTTTACGTTAGTAGTAGAAATGTTATGTGGAATTGGACCAAAGCCAGAATTGTTTTAATCGTTAAGTGAATCTGAAAAGTTAAATTCTTACGTTAGTAATTGTTAATAGAAACGTTAAGCTGAATCGGCCACAATCATTATATTTGAAGGTGGAATTGGAATCAGAACCAGAAACGTTTCATTCCTTACATTAGCAGTTCCTAATAGAACCATTAGGGGAACAAAATCGAAACCAGAATGGTAAAATTATTTCTTTTAATAGATTAAATATATTAAATATGCTATATGTAAGATTTACAAAAAGCATTTGAAATGGGTACTGCGGTCCAAATTCCTAATATTGGAGAGTTGTCTGCCCCACCCCAGACTCGAAGCTCATGCGGGTTGCCAGCATGTTGACATGTAAATTATCCAACTCAGCGTCCGTTTTAAAGGATTTCTGGGCTTTAAGCTGTCTCCATCTTCCAAAGGCATCTCCAATATTTATCCTTCTTTTACTACGTCTCTGGTCATGGTGTTTTTTAGACGGATGGTGAGGCTTTTTAGGTCAGGTGAAATCTGTTATCTCTGATCCAGTTCATTTGCTGACTTCCATGGTTGCAGCACGCTGTGTTGTTTGCCTGCAAACTTGTTCAAATCTGGCTACCCAGCAGTGTCAACATACTATTGGCGAGTGGGCTGTGGGCGGGATCACACAGGCCAAAACATAAATTCCATCCCTGAATGGAAACTTCAAAGTACATTACGGTCATATTATGACATATTATGACATATTATGGTCATTTTATGATTTAGTACAGTAAAAATATTACATAGAGCACCTTTATAGGAATTGAAAGTTCTATCAGAATTCCTCACAATTCCCATCTCCAGCCAACAACGTGCTTTTGGATTGGAAAAATTCTCATTGGCATTATCATATATACAGTAGATACAGATTTTATTCTTACTTGACCCACAGTTTATCAACAACGAATCGTTGAAATGACAAATCTGTGATTCTTTGTATTGGCTGAGAAATCAGTGCTGTTGGATGTGCAGTATATTTGAAGCCACACCTAGACGGGTAGAAAGGATGTTTGTGGTGTCGTGTCTGAGGTTGAAATAAAGCCACTTCCTCCTGTTTTCCAGCCGATGTCTCAGGCTGCACTTGTGCTCTCTCTTCATGTGGTTCCAATGCTGCTCTTAATTAGGCAGCTCCTGTTCCTGTCTGCCTCAGACTCCTCACTAAACAGCCCTATTAATGACACCTATAAAAGTCTCACTTCGCTTGGCTGTGTGACAAGGGGTCATGTCTGTGACCCCCTGAAGACAACTCTATGCTTGAGAGCAGAGTACTGGTGCCCTCGCAGAAAATGGAGTCTGCTTGTAATATTCTGAATCCTGGTCTCTTTCTCTCTCCCTCTTTCTCTGCATTAGACTTGTTGCCTGTTGCGTTGTGTAACACCTACTTGCAAGAGCAATTTGACCACCACAACATATGAGCTTCCTCAAACTTTTTACCCAATAATGAGCATTCTGTCGTGATTTATGCACCGTCATGTTGTTCCAAATCCATATGACTTTTCTTTTCTTGCTAGAGAGTTATTAAATTGTTATTCTTGGGTAGACAATGCCTTTAATCTTGTTTGTGAGAATGAGTTTTATCACTATTGAATGCAGAAATGGGCCTCAGTGTTATGGGTAAAGATGATAATTAAATGCAGCTGTGCATGAATATTGCTTACAAGTACTACATTCAGTAATGTTGGGTAAATGTTAGAGGGGGGCTGGTGTCTTGGAGGAGTTGGAAGGCATGAAGGTGTTGCTAGGCAACAAGAGGCAGTTAATCTGATGAAGATCTAAAATGGTGCGATAATGAAGAATCTCTATCCTCAGTGTCAGTAGGTGTATCTATGTATTTCATGCAGGGGGCTTCATTGTTTATAAATAGACGTAGCTGTCTAGTGGGATTAGGTGGAGATGCAGCAAGTATAAGAGCTATTGTCAGCGATACAGCATCAACTGAGCCAGAGATCAGCGAGGGCATGGAACTTGACATGGGCATATCCTATTCACTTTGACAGATCAATGGACTGGCTTCACCTCCCCTGATTCTCATATAGTCATCAGTGATCAGGTGCCTTTGGTTATGCCAGCCCTCTGGAACATATCATAGTTGTAATAACAAAGATTGACAGTCGCTCTGACTGTAATGCCTGTTTTCAGGTCACCTGTTTATACTTTTGGTCCATTGTCTCTGTATCCTGTCAGAAAACGCATTGGCTGTGTTCGGAATAGGAAAATAACTTACTACTAAATAAATACTGCACTGTAAACTCTGAGGGGATGAATTGTGCATGGTGAAAGCACTCTTACTTGCAAACGCTGTCTGTGCTGGTTTAGCACCCGATTTACTTAAAGAATTACGCAGATCTGGCAACAGCGCAAACACTCCCACAAAATCTGTGCTGAACCCAAATTGTGCGGCGCCATTCAGATGTTGCGGTTGTTCCGGTTCTGAGTGCTAGATATCAGAGAATGGTGCAGACCAATGCGATCTGGCTCACTCTGCCGGGACTATACACCATCACTCCACTGCTGTGATCCAGACACCCAAATCATCTCTTTAACATGCAGAAATTGCACTTGACTACATGCACATCTGGATATATGCCAGGTTATAACACTCTTTAACACCATTTGACCATTATTAAATTACTGCTTCCATGATCAATGGAAAATATACACAAACATCTCTTTTAAATAAAATTCCTGCTTTCCTCCAGCGGTAATAGCATGGTCAATTGCACTGGGCAACTTTTGGCAAGCACAACTAATACTGAGCCAAATTGACATAAATTGGAGCACTGTGTGCATGGAAAGCAATGACACTGACTTACCGGTAATTTAAATGCTCAAGTTGCAGTGCTATTTCTGTGATTGTGCCGGCTTAAACTAGATTGAAAAACCATGTGCAAAAATGCTGCAGCTGTTTAGTGAATGCCCCCCTGAGTGACAAAGAGGAGAGACACCATTTCTAAAAGTAATATGCTGTCATGATACTGGCATACTGTCTTACTACATATTCAAAATCGTGTACTTTATTGTCACCGGGGAAGTTGGGAGAAATGTGTGGAAGGATGCGAATTTGCAGCTTAACACTTTTTTTTTAAGCATTATTGGAAATGTTCATCCAAAAATGAATACCCATACTCACCCTAATATCATTTTAAACATGTCTGATTTTCTTTCATAGAAAACAAAAGGGTATTTTTTTAAGAATATCTTGGCCACTCTCCATTTGTGACCAAAATGCACCATAAAAGTATTATAAAGGTGCTCCATACAAATGTGTGCTATATTCCAAGTCTTCTTAAGCCATACAATAGCTTTGAGTGAGGAACAGACACAACTTTAAAGAGATAGTTCACCCAAAAATGAAAATTCTGTCATCATTTATTCACCTTCATGCCATCCCATGTATGAATTTCTTTCTTCTATTGAAAACAAACAAAGATTTTTAAGAGAATATATCAGCTCTATTGGAATTGCAGTTGAATGGGTGCCATGACTCCAGTGGTTTAATCCATGTCTTCAAAAGTGATATGATAGTTGAGGGTGAGAAACAGATCAATATTTAAGTCTTTTTTTTTTTTTTTTCTATAAATCTCCACCTCTGACCAGCCCCAACCAGTAGAGGGTGATAAGCATGAAGAATGTGAATTCCCAAAAAACAAAAGTTAAAGAATGTCAAGTGAAAGTGGAGATTTATTTTAAAAAAGGACTTATTTATATGCAGCATTTATGTGATCTTTGTAGATTCAGAATTCTGGCCAATATTCACTTGCGTTGTATGGATCAACAGAGCTGAGATATTTTTATAAAAATCTTAATTTGTGTTCTGCAGAGGAAAATAAGTCATACACATCTGGGATGACATGAGGGTTGAGTAAATGATTAGAGAATTTTCATTTTTGAGTGAACTATCCCTTTAAGACATTTTTATGCATAGAGAATCTTGCCCTCTGCTGCAGCTCTCAAAGGAATTATGGTGCCTGCAGCTTGACAGCACCCATCCAAAACAGACCATTCTTTATCAACAGATATTTCTTTGTCTAATAGATATATAATATAGTATATACGTTAGATATATCTACTGTGTATACTAATCCATTGTGGGTCGAACCAGTAGATGAATTAGCAAAGAGTCTGTGCTTGATGAAAATGAATTGCCAATAACACCTTCCAATTTCTTTAACACTGGTTTCCACCTCCACAGATCAATTTTTCCCATCCATCCGTCTTTCCGAATCATCGCTCTAGCAGAGCCCCCACAGGTCGGCAGCAACACACAGCAGTGGCTCGGCCCAGAGATTCTCACAATGTTCCTCTTTCACACCATCAAGCCACTGGCCAAGGCTGAGGAGACAGCCGTTCTCCAGGGAATGGTCAGTCACACTGCTTTATTATCACAATATTGTCTAATTCAATATTGTGTTTCAGGGGTGGGCAGTATGACTAAAATCTTATTTCAAGGTATGAGTAATATTCTATCACACAATGATATATTTCATATGTTTTTGGGGGTTTTTTTGGGTGGGGGGAATATATAAACTCAGCAAAAAAAGAAACATCCCTTTTGCAGGACACTGTAATTTAAAGATAATTTTGTACAAATACAAATAACTTTACAGATCTTTATTGTAAAGCCTTTAAACAATTCATTGCTTGTTCAATGAACCATAAACGGTTAATGAACATGCACCTGTGGAACGGTCGTTAAGACACAAAAAGCTTACAGACGGTAGGCAGTTAAGGTCACAGTTCTAAAAACTTAGGACAATAAAGAGACCTTTCTACTGACTCTGAAAAACACCAAAAGAAAGATGCCCAGGGTCCCTGCTCATCTGCGCGAACATGCCTTAGGCATGCCTCATGGAGGAATGAGGACTGCAGATGTGGCCAGGGCAATAAATTGCATGTCCATACTGTGAGACACTTAAGACAGCGCTACAGGGAGACAGGAAAGACAGCTTATCGTCCTTGCAGTGGCAGATCACCTGTAACAACACCTGCACAGAATCGGTATATCTGAATATCACACCTGCAGGACAGGTAGAAGATGGCAACAACATCTGCCCATTACAACAGAAAGCACAATTCCTCCATGAGTGCTCAAACTGTCCGCAATATGCTGAGAGAGGCTGGACTGAGGGTTTGTAGGCCTGTTGTAAGGCAGGTCCTTACCAGACATCACCAGCAACAACGTCACCTATGGGCACAAACCCGCCTTCGTTGGACCAGACAGGACTGGCAAAAAGTGTTCTTCACTGACACTATTTTGTCTCACCAGGGGTGATGGTTGGACTCGCATTTATCGTCGAAGGAATGAGCGTTACGCCAGTGTGTGTGTATGTGTATGTCTGTGTGTGTGTGTGAGAGAGAGAGAGAGAGAGAGAGATGAAGCATGTGTGATCACCTGTTGCCATACCCAAACAGAGATGCTGTCAGCTCTCTGAAGGTCAGCTTTCTCAGTGGAAAAATAGCGTCCAAGCAGGGGCATTTCTCCCTATTTCGCGGTAGCCGGCACGCAAGAGAAACTGCTATGTCCTCCGCCGTTTTACCCATTGTGTCAATTGGATTTGAAACATCCAACAATCAAATTAATTTCAATTTTTTGGTGAACCACCCCTGTAAAGTAATAGTTTTACATGGCTACATTTTTTTCATTAGCACCACAGCCAAGCAAAACAAAACTCTGAGAATATAATAAATATTTTCAAGGAAGTGGAAAATAATATACATTTCTAAATGTACATGCCCCCAGTTTTGTTCATTCTCATGCACCTTGTACTGGATTTGTACTAAGGCTGCTTTAATGTACTAAATATGTTTTTACAGATCCAAAATGTTCCCAATGAGGTAGTGGAGCAGCTGCTGCACTTGACTCACAGCCTGAGAAAATCTAATGATCCAACGGTGAGCTACCCAAAGTTAGATCTCTAAAATGTTCAAAGAACAAAGGCAGAGGCTGGATTTCCTTCCTTTACCATTGACATGCATTATGTAGAGAATGCGGCTCCAGTGGTCAAAAAGCAGACTTGTATTGGGAGATTCTTCAAATATATTACAAGAACCATTCATAAAGGCTACAAATATATACCATCTGTTTCATTTTATACTGTCCAACGTATGGCTGCTTGCTTAGAAACGGCTTACTCTGATGTTTATTTGTGAGTTTTTCTTTAGTTTTGTCCCAGAAACTCTGAATTTGCTGTTGTACAAGAACACATCAGTGACTGCCCACTTTTTCAGTAGTCTTGGTTCTGGAAGCATTTTCTTCATTCATTTTCTCCACAGGCATTATATAAAACAAGGGTGTCAAACTCAGTTCCTGGAGGGCCACAGTCCAGCAGAGTTTAGCTCCGACCCTAATTAAACACACCTGAAACAGCTAATTAAGGTCTTCAGGAGTGCTTAAAGATTAAAAGAAGGCATTTTGGAGCAGGGCTGGAACTAAACTCTGCAGGGCTGTGGCCCTCCAGGAGTTTGACACCCCTGATATAAAATCTTCAGAAAAGAGTTCTAAGCCTTGAACCAAACCAAGCTGTTCTAAGATCAATAAAAACATTGCACATTTTGATTTGAGGCAAAATGTTTAAAGAAGATTAATCAAAAAAGGTATATAATGTGTTTTGATTCATCCCACAAAGAATTGTGAATCAAATGAATGACAGTACAATGTAAAATGGTTGACTTACAGTCATTGCTTATATATATATATATATATATATATATATATATATATATATATATATATATAATAAATGATATTGTTGTTTTTTATATATATATATATATAAAATATATATATATATATATATATATATATATATATATATATATATATATATATATATAAAACAACAATATCATTTATTGCTAAATATTCATAGAAATACAAATAGTTTTTTGAGAGTGTAGAGGGACTGATTATATTTTTAGCTAGACTGCATAGAAGCAGGTTGTCGTTGCTGAGTTCTTTTGTTGCAATTTTCGTTTCTTTGGTTCCAGCTACTATGATTGGTTAATCTCTCTTTGGGATTATGGGTAGTGTAGTTCTTCACTGGGAATGTTGAAATTACACTGAATTATGGCTTCTGCAGAAGCATATGCTGTCACTTAACAATCTCGGAACTCATTGTAGTTGTTTCCTGTAGTTTAAAATTTATTTTATAACTGAAAATTAATACAAATTTTTACCTTGCATAACAATGAAGTTGAACAGTGAAGCACTTTTATCGTCACATAGGCAGCTGCCTCTCATAGATCAGATAACTGACATGGCAAACCTCAAAACTGTGCATATCCACTCAGTCTTATTTATCACACTGTTTGAGAGATGAGTTAAAATTGAAGTGTCCTAAATTGTCTTTTATATGTGTTTTAATACTTCATAGCAATTATGTGAGGTAATTAAGTGCTTGTGTGATATATCCAGGCCCTGTCCCTTGCGTCTTCATTATCCACAAGGCAGCTGTTGAGAATCTGTCGCCGTCTTTCTCAATATCCACAGGAGAGTGTTGCTCATGCTGTCAGCAAAGCTTGTCTGTCCAGGTAGACCAACGCCAACACATACATGGAAGATTTAGTTCCACATCCATATTAATTCATTCTCCTTAAAAGCAAAGTGTGTAATTTCTGCACCACCAAACATAACTAATGATTGTTTTCAAACAAGTTTTCTGAGCATTCCCTCTTTCAATTGGTCAGACAAAAACAGATAACCCTACCCAAAACTCAAACCATTGGTTAAGCCAATAATGCTATGTTGAGCAGGTTGGGATTCCACAGAGCCACAGTTTGTATACGCTTTTGGGGGGAAATACATTTGCGTTTTTTAGTTTATTTTAGTTTCATTTTTGGTGCAGTTAGTGGTGAAGAAATTGCATGCTTCACCTTTATCTTTGATCTCTACTTGATGAGAAGTGGATTTGGAAAACATAATAACAGTCTGTTGGATTTGTAGGTTCCTCCCCAGCCTAGCTCGCTCATCTCTTCAGAAAAGTCTGGTGAACTGCTCAAAGGAGGAGCAGCCTGACCCGGCAACAGAACAAAACCACCAATACACTTGTGAGTTTCACGACAACCAGCACATGAGTCCTGACTCACATGGACCCTCTGCCATTTTATCCTGCCCTGATATTTTTGTCCCATTTTCCTCCACTATCAGTACAAGAATTATTAGATTTCCGGTGTATTGTGTTGTTTCTATAAAATGTAGATGGGTAGAAATAGATGTGTTTTGTGCAGAAAAGGAGCTGTATCTTCAGGAGGTGGTCCATGAATGGGCAATTTTCTGTCCAGTGATATCTCATTCTTTCACTCGCTCTCTCTTTTCTTTCCATTTCTATTCCACTTTAGGTACTGTAAAAGATGGACTTTTAACCATAGGGAACGTCTCGGCTCCTGTGTACAGTCCTGATGAGAAGACGAAGGTCCCAGACGTGCTCTTTTATGAGAATATTCAGGTGAGCTCATTACAGTATCTGATCATTACAGCATGTCAAATGTTTGTTAACTTTTCACATTTCGAAGATGGACATTTAAAACGCAGAAGTACATTTTAGAAGGATGAACTTTAAAGCAGTAAATGGGAGACCATAGCAGATATTATATATGTGTAACAGGGTTCACAGGACGGGTAAGGAGGTTGCGGGAACCGGCAGAACAGTCAACATAACTTTAATGACAAATTAACTTTAACAAACATAGACACACACACACACACACACACACACACACATGGGTTGCGTGTGTCTCTCTCTCTCGAGCTGGCACCCCTGGCTCATCTTTATCCCCCCTCCCGGCTGATTAGGACAACTCTGTTTCGGGCATGCGTCCTCACGGACTGGCCACGCCCTCCTCTTTGTCACACTCCTCCACTGCCCGATTCAGGCTGGAGAAACCTCTGGCATGATGTACTCCCTTCTGGCCATCCTTCTGCCAGCAGGTCTTCCCCACCTCTCTGGAGCCCTGGGAGAGATGAGGGGAGGGAGAGGGGAGTGGGAATGAGCGAGGGGGAGAGACAGAGAGACAGAGAGAGAGAGAGAGAGAGAGAAGACTGAGAGAAAAACTTGCTCGCCAGTCCCCGGATGTGCAGTCACCTGGTCCTCAGCCACTCCTCCGCTGGCGGACGACAGCGGCGAGGACTCCACAACAGCGCATCCCTCCTCCTCCCCAGGTTTCGGCACCAGTGTAACAGGGTTCACAGGAGGGGCAAAGAGGAGGCGGGAACCGGCAGACCAGTCAACATAACTATAAATACGTAAATTAAAGGCTGATTAGGACACCTCAGTGCTGGGTGTGCGTCCTGGGCCCGGCCACGCCCTCTTCCTCGTCAAAATTTGCTTTCCCATTTGCACCAACAATATATAAAAAGTCCACTATAATGTTTCTCAGACTTTTCAAAAGAGGGATGAAATGAGATGAAATAAATTGAGGTGTAAATGCATTCTTGAAGTCTGTGCAATGAGTCCATCAAGAGAGTGAGAGAGATTAAATTATATGTATTCGTCATAAGATTATATGTATTGTATGCATTGTATGCCAACGTCATTGTCATGTTTTTTTGTTTAAAAGTTGAAAGAATCTGTGCTGCTCAACTAAAACAATTGATCTGCTCAGTCCACAGTAAACTGTCTGTTTTGTGTTATTTATTGGGTCAACTGTGGCAGTGATCAGAATAATGCATTACACGCATTGTCATCTCCTTATTTACACATTGTTTTAAAATTAGGATATCCGCAGAATAAGATGATGACGTCTTTCAACACACATTTAAGCAAGAGAAATGAGACCGTTAACAAGAATGAAATCTCACGTATTTCAAAGAACCGCGTAATAATTCATAGTAAAGTGTTTCAGCATGGCATAAACAGTCCTTAAAGGGATAGTTCTCCCAAAAATTAAAATTCTCTCATCATTTAGTCTCCCTCATGCAATCCCTACTGAACACAAGATTTTTTGAAAAAATATCTCAGCTCTGCAGGTCCATAAAGTAATGGGTACCAAAATTGTGAAGCTCCAAAATGTATATAAAGGCAGCATAAAAGTAATCCATAGTGGTTAAGTCTATACCTTAAGAAGCGATATGATAGGTGTGGGTGAGAAACTGATCAAAATGTAAGTCATTTTTTACTTTAAATTCTCCTCCCTGCCCAGTAGATGGCGAATCACCAAAATCAAAAGAAGAATGTGAAAGTGGAGAATTATAGTTAAAAAAGGACAGAAATATTGGTTTGTTTCTCACCCACACCTATCATGTCGCTTCTGAAGACATGGATTAAACCACTGGAGTCATATGGATTACTTTTAAGCTGCCTTTATGTGCTTTTTTGAGCTTCAAAGTTCTGGTCACCATTCACTTGCATTGAATGGACCAACAGAGCTGAAATATTCTTCTAAAAATCGTCCTTTGTGCTCTGCAGAAGAAAGAAAGTAAGCCAGACACATCTGAGAAGGCATGAGGGTGAGTAAATGATGAGAGAATTGTTCATTTTTGGGTGAACTATCCCTTTGACATTCCACACACAACACACAATAACAGTGATACTTGAACTCACATTCATGTCAAAAAAAAGTTCCCCACCCCTGGCCTAGAGGGAGAGCAGGGCTTCATTGGCTGAAGCTGATATTATTTCCGGTCTGACAGTGAAGATAAGAAAGCTCTTTCCCTCTTTTCTCTCTCATTCTGTATAAGACTTGTAAATCTACAGGCTCTTTTGCTAAACACTGAGCCACCTCGCCACCCTTATGTCCACACTAATTACAGCAGGATATTGTCAGGTCCACAGTGAAATAGGGTATCATAATATTGCATTATAATAGATTTGAAGGTCTTCTCATTGAGGCATTTTCAGTATCCAGTTAATTAATTGATGTTAAGTTAAGCCTTGTAGGATTTAATTCACCCAGAAATTAAAATGTATGACTTTCTTTCCTCCTTCAAACACAAAATAAGATGTTAGGCAGTCTACATTCACACTTAGCTGAATGTGGCCCAAATCTGATTTTCTGCTCTATTCTGATTTTGTCGTAAGGTTATTCGCATGACATTTTGAATATTGCCCATATCAGATACTGGTCTGAACAGCCGATGCTCCAATATTGACTCGCATGCATATAACACCCCCTGAGCATGAGTATAACAAACTCTGGCATGTTCATCATAATATGAATAAAGAATTCAATTGTATTTAAAAATGAAATTAGCTATGTTTACAAGCATAGAGGATATTTAATGCATAATAAAATGTCAGCAAGTGATTGAATAAGACCGTCTTGGTGGATAAAGTATTCATAAATAGAGTAAGTTGCCTTTGTATGGTGCATTTTAATAATCATTGAAGCTCAAGAGTGTAATATTACTTAAGACCGAAACAGAACGTAAAATCAAAGGACAGCAGGAAAAACTGCATAACATATATGTAAGGTAAGAAGAGATGATGTCTATAATTAATATAGATTTCCACTAACTTGCATTTGCAGTTTGATAAATATAGAAACTGTTTTCTGTGCGAGCAGAGCATTAACAATACATAAATCTGTCTGTGTCTATTAATGCTAAGTGTTGTCCAAATTAATTGCTGAACCTAGCTGATGATACAATTATTTTATCTTCTTTCCTTAAAAAAGAACTGAATGCATATCTGATTTATTTCCACATATGAAGGTGGTCCAGATCAGATTTGATAATGTTAGATTCAATACACTAGTGGCTGCTTTCATTCATTCAGATTTTTTCACTCACATGTGACACAGATCTGTTAAGTGGATGATCGTGTGAACAGCCAAAAGTGCTTTAAATATGACATTTTCAAATCCAATCTGGAACACCATATGTAGTGTGCTTCAGTGTGCACAGCCAGGTCAGATTTAATGTGATTTTTACATCAAATTAACTCAACATTTGTCTTTTGCACACTTGATTTCCAGCATAAATAGGCATGTTATTGTCTTTTCTAGTTAATGCATTTAGTTCCTTTTTAATAAAAGAAAAGAAGATTTATAGGCTCAACTGTTGGGTTCAGCAATTCATTTGGACTACACCTACTAAAATATGCGCATGAAGATGCAGAAATTGATTTAGCCTATGTAACACCACTCCTAAGTCATGTCACTGGTGCAGAAAACACAGTTTCTATATTTCTCAAACTGTATCAAAATGCAAATGCAACAAGTTAATGGAAATCTGAAATAATTAGATAACAACTCTTACCTTGCATATATATAATGCCATTTTTCCTGCTGATTTCATGTTGTTTTGATCATCCTGTAATATTACATTCTTGAGCTACAATGCTAATTAAATTCCACCATGCGAATGTTAAATAGTCTGCACTTATATAGCGCTTTGTTAATCTTAGCGGTTTACAAAACACTTTACACTGTGATTCATTCACCCATTCACACACACACACTCACTCACACACCAATGACGGCAGAGCTGCCATGCAAGGCGCTAGCCTGCCATTGGGAGCAACTTGGGGTTCAGTTTCTTGCCCCAGGACATGTGGAGTTGTGTGGGCCAGGAATCAAACCACCAACCCTGCAATTAGTGGCCGACCCGCTCTACCACCTGAGCCACAGCCGCCCCAAGGTGACTGCAAAGGACCTTTTTTAAAATTACTTTATCCATCTGGTCTTCTTCACTTTATTAGATAGTCATTAAGTGTCCTATTCGGTTAAAATAAACAAACAATTTTAATAAGTTCATTCTTTATACATATTAAAATAATGAACATGTCTGGTTTTGTTATACGCATGCTCGGGGAGTGTTATTCGCATATGGGTCAGTTAATGAGCGTTGGTTGTTCAGAACAGTGTCCAACATGGGCTACATTAAAAATGCTGACTCAACAATTTTACAAAAATATCACATTTTGGGCCACACTCAGCTGCGTTGTGAATGTAGCCTCAGTCGCCATTGGAAGACACGAGGGTGAGTAAATGATGACAGAATTTCCATTTTTAGCTGAACTACAGTATGTAAAAATTATACTGTTATAAATTTAAACATAAAGTGTTGCCGGTAGTAATATTCAATAGTATAGCATTAGGTGTCTTGCTAGAGCAGCACAGAGAAGATGTCACCTTCATTTAAGCAGAGAACGAGGGATGACCCAGATACTCCTCCCTCACTGCCATCTCTCCCTCCCTTCAGAGGTCCTGAAAGAGGTGGAGGAAAATAAAATGCCTCTTGTCCCACTTCTGTGACCTGCTTTGTTTGCCTTTCAAGCATGAGAAGAAGTGCAGTAGTCCCACCGATAAGGCAAACTCTTGTATCCGTGCACATCTCTTGTGTGGGATAATGTGTCTGTGCAGTAAACAGCATCATTCTTATGTGTCCAATCTTCTTCAAAAAGCTCTTTGCAGCTTTTTCAGCCTCATAAACAGACAATTTCCTTGTGTCATAATTAGACCAGACAACACACATGACCTTCTTAGACATAAACGCCGCACTTTTTTTGTGCTACAGGAGCAATCGAATATAGATCAACTCACATGTTGTACAGTACAGTACAGTGGGGTCCAAAAGTCTGAGACCACTAGTGAAAAGGCCAACCTGGTCACATTACTATACCTACGTTTTTGCAAATGACTTTTACGTGGCTCGTTGTATGCATCATGGCAGTTTCCTGGTGAAATGAATACTAGAGGTGCTAAAACAACAATGACTCTTAGTGCATTTCACACAAATCATGGGTAAACGCAGCTTATCAGTTCATAAACACTTACTTCCCACGCCGTTATCACACGATGCTATCTTGAGACATCAGAACACTTTTACTGTAGTGCATGACTGTAAGGTGATACATTTGAATGTTTTCATTACATAACCAGCTACATTTACAAACTTGTTCGAGCACGATCAAATTGCATGGGTGCTCAACGGAAGAACTGGTGAAAGAGTCTTGCGTGCCACGAGAGTCGGCACGTGAGCCGATAGTGTCATAGACGCCCTAGAACATGACAGGGTTGCCTCAGCAATTGCGTTTTCATGTCACTGTAAGGGGGGTTAAAGGGAAAGGAGGAGCCAAGAACACATTTGCTTTGATAACAGCTTGCTCACAACAGTTGTCTTGGTCACTTTTTACAAAAAATGCTTTATCACTGAACTAGAAACAGTGCAGAATCCTAAAGCTTTAAAGAATTTTCTGTGTTCAGTATAAGTTCAATACAAGCTCAGTCTACAGCCTTTAAAAACCTTTCAGTGAGGCACTTACAATGGATGTGAATGGGGCCAATTTTTGGAGAGTTTGGGCAGAAATGTGAAGCGTTTAGTTAATTCTGTTAAAGCTTGTGTACTATTTGAGCTGTAAAGTTGTTTAAAATGGTTGTTTTTATGGTGGTTTTGGCTTTTACTGCATTGTTGTCATGGCAACGAAGTTGTAAGGTTGGCTATAACTACACAGAAAATGTTAGTAAGTGATTTCATCACTCTAAAATCATGTTTACATTCATATTGTTTACATCTTGCGGATAAACTTTTGAAACAGCGAGTATTTACGTTTTTACGGATTGGCCCCCATTCACTTCCATTGTAAGTGCCTCACTGTAACCCAGATCTTTGCTTGGAGGAACTTATTTTTAGAAATATTTTTTTTTTATGGTATTTAGTATTTAGCCACAATTGCTGTCGATTTAGCTTAACTTGTATTGAGCCCAGAATATTCCTTTAATTATGTCATTTCTGCGCCAACAACATCATCGAATGGAACTGCAAAAATATTGAAACAGTATGTTGTTCTCTAACGGTTCCCTGAACGCCCCCCTTATCTGCTATTGACACAGTGTTTACACTTTTCCTGTGAATCAACCTACGAAAGACGTATTTATAGTTAGAGATAAGAAAAGTAACATACAAATAATAACACTCTTTATCTTTAAATACTGTATGTATTCTTCATTTTACGGCATAACTTTTCTTTTTTATAACTTGTCTTTTTTATAACTCCTAACACTAAGTTTATTTCCAGGTTTAAATGAAAGACAAAAATCCCGGATGCTGTTCTGATTGTAAATGACGCTTTGTCTGTTCGTTTGTAGCACATGATGGTGATGCAGGACATGCTGAAGGACTTCCTGTTGGGGGAACACCTGCTTCTGGTGGGGAACCAGGTAATGGAGGATTCCCATGGCTAGCACTGGAGTCTGCAGAGAGGTCTGTCTGCTCCAGGAATGAGAGCAAGGGAGATGGACAGTACACTTGCCCAGAGTGTTGGCATCATGCCATGAAGCACAGCTGTGCTTGTGAAGCATTTGCCCACCAGCTAAAGGACAGAGTGAACTAGAACTCAGTGTGCCCTTCAGCACACAGGCACTCGCCCACTCTCTGTATTCAACACCTCAGGGTGCACTGGATTTGTGTATGGAAAGAGAGTGGGCGTGCTGACCGCTGTCTCCTTAGTTTAGAGAAGTAGATTGATTGACACATGAATATGTGCTGGAGATACAACTGAAATACCACTAGATATATTTGACATGTAAATAAATTGCTTTCCTGTTTTGATGGAATTAACGAAAGGATAGTTCACCCCAAAATTATAATTTTTGCATCATTTACTCACCCTCCTGCCATCCTGGATGTGTATGACTTTCTTTCAGAGATTTTAAGAGGATTAAATAAGCTCTGTTGGTTCATACAATGCAAGTGAATGATGGCCAGAACTTTGAAGCTCCAAAAAGCAAATAAATTCAGCTAAAAAGAAGTCCTTAAGACTCCAGTGGTTAAATCCATGTCTTCAGAAGTGATATTATAAGTGTGGGGAACAGATCAATATTTAAGTCCTTTTTTATGATAAATATCCACTTTCACTTTCATGTTCTTCTTTTGTTTTTGGCAATTCACATTGTTTGTGCTTATCGTGTAGGGAGTAGAATTTGTAATTATTCAAAAAATGACAAAAAGCATCATTAAAGTATCATAAAAGTAGTCCAGAAGTCCAAGTCTTTAAAAGTCATTCGACAGCTTTGTGTGTGGAACAGACAGAATTTTAAGTTGTTATTCACTGGTAGTCTTCCCTTTCACGCCATCCAATTTCCTTCTATGGAAAACAGCACTGATATTCTGCCTAAAAATGTATTTATTTTTTGTTTCACTGAAGAAATAAAATAATAAGGGGAGCAGAATAACACGAAGATGTGTAAATGATGACACGTGATTTTAATTTTAACTTGTTCTTTCTTTTTTCACAGGGTGTTGGGAAAAACAAGATTGTTGATCGATTCTTGCATCTCATGAACAGACCAAGAGAATATCTTCAGCTACATAGGTAAAAAAAATAGTCCCTTGAGTTCTCCTGAAATAAAGCCATCTATAAGAGGAACACTTATTATAAGAAACTACTCTCCTGTAGTCTCATTTAGAACCTGGTTGCGTGGCCACACTGGGGATGACCCATATCACACTGACATCATGTGTACTTGAATGTGCATAGAGCTTTTCATCATTAGTGAATAATTGAGTAATGTAACCTTTCCGCTTGTACAGCATGAATGGAACAGACGAAAAAAGAGAGGACACTTTCATTTACATCTCTCATTGTTTATCAGAAAGATAAACATGTGGTCACAGATGCATCATAAGAGTATTTTCCATTAGAAGGTGAAACTTCCTTTTGCAGACTCACTGGGGGCCTGAAATGAAATAAAGGGCTCCTCTCTGAGGCTTGAGTACGCTATTTTAATCTCTGATAAATTGGGACACTTGTCAACAGAGGAAACTGAAACTCTTAAGTAGTGCTTTTGCCTTTAAAGGACTGCTATTAAAGGAATAGTGCACCTAAAAATTCATTTAGTCATCGTTTACTCAACCATATGTTGTTGTATTAATCCTGTCCAACACGCAAGGTGATTTTTTAGCAGAATGTTCAAGCTACTTTAGTCTTTACAAGGAAAGTGGATGGTGATTTATACTGCCAAGCTCTTAAACATACAAAAAGTAGCATAAAAGTAACTTAAAAGTAGTGGATATTATTTGTGTTCTATATTTGAAACATGGAGTTGTTTGTCCAAGTGGTAAAAATACACAGTCAGTCAGTCATCTGATATTTTGAATATAATAGGTTTCCCACATTAACAAAAAAAATTTACAAATAGTGGCGAATTTTAAAAATGAGATTTACAAATCTGGAAAGTCATTAAAAATGATGTTATCATTTACTCACCATCATGTTGTTCCAAACCTGCATAAAATAAAAAGTAAACACTAGGCGTAATGTTAGACTTTCTTTGTATGGAAAATGTAATGAAAATGTATGGGAACTGAGGTTGTCTGTCCCTAACATTCTGCCTAACGTCTTTTGTTTTCCACGGAAGAAAGTCCTATGAGTTTGGAACAACATGAGAGTGAGTAAAAGATGACAGAAGTTTAATTTTTGGGTGAACTCTTTCTTTCTTTAACATTAGATTAATAAAAGTCTTTGTAAATTCCTTATCCAGTGGTCACGAATGACCGAAGTCCTGAAAAGTAACTGGTCAAAAGTTGTGTAAGATTTCACTTTGTCTAACCAATCTACAAGTATGAAGGTGTATAGGTTGATGTCTTTTTAAAAGTGTCTTCTTGAAAGTTAAACCAAAGTCAAACTTGTGAGCATTGTGGCCTGGTTAGCAATTATGAAAAACTTAAATGAGAGCCAAGTAATTACTTCAGGGATTCTCCCTTTAGTAAGTCCACAGAGACACGTCTCGCATGTCAAACCTACACAAGAACTGGAGAGCGCTCTGTCTTTCAAGCTCAATTTAGGTCAGTTTACATTAAACTTATGTAGGACCCATAAATATGAATCTACTTTATGAATCATCTCAGCCACTAAAGATGTTAGCTGTAACAGTAAACAGAATCACCATTTACATGCATGAGGTTTCATGATGTTAGGCAACAGTCTAAAGCTGTGATCTGATCCTCCTTTAGAGATACTACAGTCCAGACATTAACCCTGCAGCCGTCTGTGAGAGATGGAATCATTGTTTATGAAGACTCTCCATTGGTCAGTATTCATCTCTGACATCATAGCTCTCTTCCAAATTTCTAGTGAGCTGCTTTTGTAGGCATTATGTTAAGGCTTATGTGTGTTTGTTAAAATACCTTTGTCTATCCCAGCTTAATATTCAGAGTCAATCATAAGTTAGCCGCTCGTAGTATAATTTCACCTAAAAGTGTATCACTGTATCTCTATAAAAACATGATTGCTCTGTTCATTTGTGCATCCCAACCAGCCCAACATTGGCTCATAGCAAATTGTGAGTTTAGGGTGGGACTATCTGTTTGTGCAACTAACCTGTTTGAAAACAGTGATTATTATTGCAAGTCTGTTTGGTAGTGCTAGCTGCACAGAAATGGTACACTTCAGCTTAAAGGCATCATACTACATGTACACTCCAGACGCAAAGGCTGTTGTGAAAGATACTTTCTTTTGCCCCGATTCTAAGGCAGAATTGCGTGTATCCTTGCTGGAGAAGGGAATTCCAGAGTGCATTGCGACGATCTCAGCAAAAAATCCATCCAAGATGGCGGTGAAATCAAGAGAAATGTTGATTACAAATCTAATCCATTCAATGCCAAACAGCAGTGAGGAAAAGTAGTTTAATTTACTATTAACAGTTATTTTCCACAATATTTGTTTTGTGTTTTTTGGTGCATCACTGTGTTAGCTTAGCTAAATGCTAACAACAACTTTTTCACCCTGGAAGTGTAGGGATTTAATAAACAACTTCATGAAAGCTTTCTAAGCCATGAATCAAACCAATCAGCTCCAAGGTAAATCACAACATTACAAAATTTGATTTGAAGCAAAAAAAAAAAGTATTTGAAAATCAAATAAATAGACAAAGGTACAAGGATGTGTACTTTATGACTTTTAGCATTGTGAATGATGTAATCGAATTAAAAATAACTTAAAAAGCATTATTTGAAATTGTTGATTAGAAGTATCATATAGTATCATATAGAAGTATTGTTGATTAGAAGCAATATATTTTCAATTGCTTGCAAAATATTTAGATATATGCAAATATACAAGTAGTTTGAGAGTGTAGGGAGATCGACTCAATTGAGCGCTACAGTCTGGTTCTAGACATACCATGAGCTCAGAGGTTGTTAATCGATGGTGTGTGCTTTTGTTGAAGCCACGTTATTTCAACATAACTTTGTAGAAATCATGTTTAATAGCTGAAATTCTTGCTGAAGAACTACACTACCCTTGATACTGAAAAGAAACGCTCAACCAATTAGAGAGTCGTGGCCAACAAAGCACACCAAACAAGCGCTGCAGCAACCTCCCACTCATGTGACGGTCTCTCTACTCTCAGATTATGTGTATATTTGCAAATATCTGTTTCATTACTTATAATCAACAACTTTAAATCAATAGTTTTATATTTTTCCATTGTTTATTATTTTATTACGTCATTCGTAATGCTTCATGGGATTGTAGTTTATTTCCGTATTAAAAAAGAATACATTTTGTATGATTTTCAAATACTTTTTTGCTTCAAATTGAAGTTTGTAATGGTGTGATTCTACTCAGAGCTGGTCAGTTTGATTCATGTCTTAGAACTCTTTTATAAAGTATTTTATGAAAAGCCTGTGGAAAAAATTAAAGGTAAAAATACTTCCGGAACCCAAGTGGCTGAAAAAGTGGGCGACATTTGCAGTGAAACATGGCTGTGGGCAGTTGCTGCAGAGCTTGTTTGGAGCAGTTTGTTGGGTGTAATTCTTTGATTGGTGGATCTTTTTCTCTCTTCAAGATAACGGGTAGTGTAGTTCTTCACCAGGAGTTCCACTATTAAACACAATTTATTTATGTAAGTGAAATTGCAATTATGCCAACCGATGGCTTCAACAGAATGATATGCCATCGATTACACCATTTGTCTTTACAGGTTTATAAGTTATCATTAATAATCAATTCGCCTATGGAAAACATAAAGAGCATTTTTACTTCTAGAACCAGAATTTTGGACTCTATTGAAATGATAGAAAGGGCTCTTTTGAGCCCTTTGCAAAGCTCCGCCCTCCTTTGTTAATGATGCTCAACTGACAAACTTTATAACACATTCCTTTAGAAATGAATTGGAGAAAACTGTGAACAGAGTGACCTTTGGTCAACTTTGGCCAAAAAGTGGTTAAAACATATCTTATTCTTACATGGGCTGGAGTGAAATGTGGAAAAAGGGTGAAATGTCCACACAGTTTTTATTTCAAATATTACAGCATTGCAAGATTCACCACCTCAGTGGTTCTGTCCGTCCTGTGATCTCCTGAAAACTAGCCGTGTGAAGTGTAAACTTTGCATAGTGATATTTATACATCTATCAGCAGATGGTCCAGACCACTGCTCCAGCGAGGACAAACACGTTGCCAGCTATCACCCAGAGAACGCCCCAGCGCAGATGAGGGAAACGGCGTTAAAAATTAATGAATGACCTCGAGGACAGTGTGTTATAATCCTCAATGCTGCTCGTTTCTGATGTCGGTGTGTTGTTTTGTTAGCGTGATGGTGCCTTTTAGATGCGTTTGTGAAGCAGGGTCCTGGGTGTTCTCTACAAAATGCTTTTAACGATGTTCCTGCTCAATACAAGGTAGAGGGAGATGAAAAGCAGGCTGTGACACGGAGTTTGGCCCCTCAATTAGCACCCAGCGGCAGCTCTTAGGGTATAAATAGTCTTGAGGCTTTGAAGCCCCTTCTGATGCCTTATCTGATATCAATGCTTCAAAATGGTCTTGCATTGTGCCGGCGCAACGGATAAAAGCAACAAGAAAACACCCCTCGTTCTCCAAAAAACAGCTTTCAGCTCTGGCGCGTAAATAACAGACGCTAATGTCACATACATGTCAAAAGGGATGAAAACAAGGTGAACACAACTATAATCTTCTAATATATTGGGTTTTAATCCTCTCCATTAACTGTCACACTCGTCTTTGCTTTTTTATAATGATCCAGAGCAACATCCAGAAAAACACTGTGTCCTAACAGGGCACAACACGATAAGTTACCAGCAACAAGCAATATAGCCGTCCACAATGCACTAAAACCACTAGCGATCAGAACGGTGAGGCTGAGTTCGCTTTTGTACACTGCACTGTTGTCACTGGATTTTGTGGTATTTATCAGATATATCGGTTTTACCGATTAATCGGTGCCGATAGTTGCTTTTTGGATCGGATATTGGCAAAAATCTTTGCTGATAGTTTTTGATATTTTATTTTAATCCTCTGTGGCAAGCAATGGGTAAAACATCTTGGTTCTGCAATCCAACAGTGGTCTCTAGAGGTGAAATAAAACAATGACACCTTGTGAGGTTTTGCTGTATCTTTCATTATTGACAATATTAATCCATATTTTATTCTCACATCAATGCATATTTAGTTATGTTGATTAGATAATCAAGTGTTCTAAATTAAAGTGAGGGCTTGCAAAGTAAAATGCAGCTATATGGAAATGTGCCCCATCAGCACATACATCATGTCTCCAAATTCATATCTTGTGAATAATAATAAACTTCCTCATTAAAACTCATTCAGTGAAATATGTATGTACAAAACCCTTTATCTAGTAAATATATTGGCTATAAAAAGTTTAATTTGGTTAGTATTTAAAATAGAGCATTGGAAGGGGACCAAGTCTTCATCATTTCAAAATAAGAGTCCCCGGTGTGTTTTTCAGGCTAGTTTATAGTCCTGTGTGATGTACAAAATCTTATTTTCTGGTTATTATTGGGATTTTGGTTGAACAATTAACTGGATTCAGGATTGTATTCAATCTGTGCCCAGCATAGTAAGGAAAGACTAAGATGTATTTTAATATTTTTACGTTCTATTAATCGATTTTATAAACCATCAGCCGATGAATTAGATATCGGCCTTTCCCACAACAAAGCTGTCTGCAAAATCCACTATTGGTCGACCTCTATTTATTATATAATATAGGATGTTTCTCAACTTCTACAATGTCTCCTCGTCTGTGTTTTATGTTTAATATGTTTAATTATAAATGAGGAGGGGTACTATGGTCCAGTGAGATTTCACTGTGGGCGGGGCTAACCACTGTGGTTTCGCAGATATAGAAACCAAGTGATCGATAAAACGATGAGTTGCTTATTGCTGTCATGAATGGTTAGGACTAAAACTCAAAATCAACATGGAAGAGATGGCTTTTAACACTTGCTGCTTCGTCACGTCACACCAACAAGACATAACAAGGACAAAGTATAACTGTTAAAACTTTGCCAGCCAAGTGCTGCAGGAAACCTTGGAAACCAAGCTGCCAAGACAGGTCATTCAGAAATGGTCATTGTTATGATGTCACAACCATGAGCACATTTATATATTCAGCACCCTGATGAATGACCCTGACAGTTCTCATGTGCAAATAGCCAATCAGAACAGAGGTCATTTCCATTTAGAAGGCCTAAATTTACAGCCGCAGCCTGTTTAATTCTAAGGTTCAGAGAGGACATACTAAATAAGTCTGTTTTGAAGCAAGGAAGCTTGACTAACATTTCGACTGGACTTGAGGGCAAAATATCAAATGCTACAAAAGTGATGCTATCACCCTTGTGTCATCTGTGTATATGTTTGTATTGATTTGAAGGTGAAAGCTGTGAAGATAGGCCACATCCTTGTTATAGACGAAGCTGACAAAGCTCCCACAAATGTGACTTGTATTCTAAAGACCCTGGTGGAGAGTGGAGAGATGATCCTGGCTGATGGAAGGAGAATTGTGTCAGGTGAACAAGCAGAGGGGACCCCACTTATTCCTTATCATAGAACCATCACTGACTGTCTTAATAACACAAGGATTGTTGATGTTTTCCACAGATCCATTGGAAGCAGCTGGAAGGCCTAATTCCATTCCCATGCATCCAGACTTCCGCATGATTATTTTAGCTAACCGACCCGGTTTTCCTTTTTTGGGAAATGACTTCTTTGGAGCACTTGGTAAGACTTCTATAGATGAATGGAAGAATCAAATGCAAACATTACAGCTATACACACAGCACAAAATATTACCCAGAGTGCACTGTCCTCAAAACACCATCCTTGAACAATGTCTTTTTTACTGGGGCTGTAAATTTAATGTGTTTTTTTAGAGCAATAAAAAATAACATAATAAAAATTAATGAATGCATTTAATCATGCCCCCTGACTCGCTAAACCACAATAGCTGAGAGCAGGCAGTACAAAATGACTACAGGTCCATTCATACAGATGTTCTTGCATTCAAAAGTGCAACAGAAGGTAAGTGAATGTTGAAGTCTCAAAACAAAAGTCTTTCTTTCTTTTTTTTTTTTTTATCCCCTTATCTCCCCAATGTGGTATGCCAAATTCCCTCTACTTAGTAGGTCCTCCTGGTGGCACGGTTACCTCAATCTGCGTGGCAGAGGACAAATCTCAGTTGCCTCCGCTTCTGAGACCGTCAATCCATGCATCTTATAACGTGGCTCACTGTGCATGGCACCGCAGAGACTCACAGCATGCGGAGGCTCATGCTACTCTCCGCGATCCACACACAACTTACCACATGCCCCATTGAGAGCGGGAACCACTAATCGTGACCACGAGGAGGTTACCCCATGTGACTCTACCCTCCCTAGCACCCAGGCCAATTTGGTTGCTTAGGAGACCTAGCTGGAGTCACTCAGCACACCCTGGATTCAAACTCATGACTCCAGGGGTGGAAGTTAGTGTCACTACTCTCTGATCTACCCGAAACAAAATGTAGTGCTCATGATGTTAGACACTGTAAAAAGCTGAAAAAAAGCTCCCTCAGACAGATTGACAAGCTCAACTGCAAGCTAGATTGCTCACATGCCATAATAATGTCTTTAAATTATCTATGTTTGTTTTTGTTTTTTCAGCAAATATAGATCTGAGATTTTGTTAAAATATATTTGATGAATTAATTAGCATATCATGTAATTAATATGATTAAAAAAATTATTACAAACATTATACTCATTTTAGATAAATTTCTAATACTTGTGATTCACTCTGTTAGGGGACATATTTAGCTGCCATGCAGTGGACAATCCCAAGCCTCAGCAGGAGTTTGCCATGCTGAAGCAATATGGGCCAGACGTTCCCGATGCTGTTCTCCAGAAACTGGTGAATGCGTTCGGAGAGCTCCGGGCCATGGCAGACCAAGGAACCATTACATACCCATACTCTACACGGGAGGTGGTCAACATTATCAAACACCTGCAGGTACTTGTCTCACCCTCAGACAGCACACCCATGGACCACCCACAGTCCGTTTACTGACCAGCTGATCCATACTGCACATCAAACTGGAAAGCATATTGTGAGCTCTTTTGGGGCATTTGACAAAGTTTGCAAGTTTATTGGTATTACATTTTAAAAGATATTTTTTGTTTTAATTTGAGACACTGTTGCAAGTAAACTAGATATTAAAGGAATATTCTGGGTTCAATATACTAAGGTAAGCTCAGTCCACAGGATTTTGTGGCATAATGATGATTACAACAAAGTTTAGGTTGGATTTTTCACTCCTTTTATTTGAAAATCAAAAATCTGGTTTACAGCAAGGCACTTGCAATGGCGGTGAATGGGGCCAATCCGTAAACGTTAAAATATTCACTGTTTTAAATGAAAAGCCACAGAATATAAACATTATGATTTTAGTTTCATTTTGGTGGTAGTCAATGTCACAAATGCTGTCGATTTTAGCTTAAATTGTAGTGAACCCAAAATATTCCTTTACAAGCAGATCTGTATATTGCACTGTCTGTGAAATAGTTAGTGCTTATTACATTTCGACAGACAGAAATACTGACTACAAAGTCTACATAAATTCATACAATGACAAAACACACAAAGTACTGTACACATTTTGTCCCTTAACTATGATCTGGCCTGTAATGGATAGGTTTGACTCAATTATGCTCAGATTCAGAAAAAAAAACGATGTATAAAAATTGAAGTAGCTACAAAATCCTCACTTGTTTTCGTTTCGCATTTTGACTTTGTAGGGTAGTATTATTGTGGTTTCATCCTTATCAGATAAACCTGTCCCTAAACTTCATGTAAAAAGAAAACAAACTGTAGTTTGTTTTTCATGTCAATCTGATTGTCTCTGAAGTTTGTGGATCTTTGCCAGGATAAGCTGCAATTTGGACCAGACTTTATGCAGCAAGTCAAACGTCTAGCTACACACTTTGCACCAAATCCACGAACTACATCAAACCTTGGACTGAGGGTGTTCCCCATTTTAAGAATTCAGACTTTATGTGTGTATGTCTTCGGTGATTAACTGAGTTATGTTTAATAGATGAGGGCGAGTGACCATATCTCTGAGTGGAAAGGTGCCGAGAGAGAGTGAGATACTGTGTCTCTTCACTCAGCCCACTCACAGACTGATCTGACACATTCTGGGCCACCTGTCTCTGGGGTTTAACTGTGCTCACACACACAGACACACAACTTATCAGTCGACTCCTCTTAACTCTGCTTCTCATATAGCTCTCAGGAGCGAGAGAGATGCAGATAGATTGATGGAATTTATCTGTCACATTGGATGAGGAATCAGTTGTCAGACTGGTCTGCCCCCCCAAGCATCAAGGGAAGCAAGCAGCAATCAGAGGGCTACACTGCCAGTCAAAATTTCGGACACTCTTGAATGAATGTTTCTCGATATTAAAGACCTTTTGATATAAAGGCATATGCTGAAAATCTAAAAGGTAAATTTTTTGGTGAATGAAAAGCTGCCAACAAGTGTCCAGAATAAATGGAAACTCTGTTTACAAAGAATGTTAAGCAAAAGAGCAGAGCAGCTTAGAGCCTTGGAACCCTGTTTTAAGTCATAAGCGCAAAGTCAATGGGCATGACCATGAAGTTTTGTTATATTCATGCAAGCATGTGCTAAGTCTAGGCGCAAGTGGGTTTGGCAAAATCGCTCGAGCAACACACTAATGGACTGGGTCAAGTGCAATTTAATTCTGAGGTTTTCTCCGGTTATTGCAGCATCTGCGTACTATTATGAAGTCCATTCCCTGTCAAGCACCAGCGATTATAAACTAACGATTATAAAGACAGCACATTCATAAGAAGTTGTTTTAATAGTGATTGTATCGGCATGCGCTTCACTTCAACTGGTAGATTTTGAACAATTGATTTATTGAAACCAAAAATATTTCTAAATTCAAATTGCACTTCAGATGAAACAAAAATATAATCAAAATAACAAAATGATAGAAAAAAAAAAATTATATGCCAAAACCAAATATTTATCCTATTAACTTCTTCCACCATGCCTATTACAGTGACTTCAAAATCACTCCATTGTAACTGGTGGAAGAATGCCAATACAATTAGATACCAATACATCATTAATACAATTACATAAATACAAATATTAACATAATAATAATTATTGAAAATAAGCCATGACCTATAGATAGCAATTATAGGTTTATAAGGTGTGACTCGATTGGACTGACTTAATGTATATGTTAATGGGTGATTTCTACCATAGTGTTTTAAACAAACAATTGTATTTCCCTACCATAATTAAACTCAATTATCAAAGATACAAATTATTTTCATTTTTTTTTTAGTTACTTTTAAAATCCACTAGGTTTAAAATGTAATATCTTAGGCCTTACAGTATGTGTCCTGTAGATGGGCATGACACTTTGACAGGTTTGGATATTGAATCTGTATCACTTACGTGAACATCAATGCTCAACTTGCCTGTAGCATGTGCATTAATTGCTATGTCACAGCTTCTTCACGCAGTCTGGTGTTAACTCAGTTCCGTCTGGGTTACACAGACACCCCTGATCAATAACAGCAATTGGTCAGGAATAGGTCCCCACCAATCAGGCCTGCCATGCCTCCTGCCTGCTCCTTATAGCACACATGAAGAGGATGGGGATGGATTGTCCACCACTGGGCCAAAAGCATCTTAATCAACACATGTAACCGCTCCTCACTCACAGGAAATCACAATCAGTGAGGTGCATTGTACAGGTCAGCTGGGCCAGTTGCAAATGCTTTTTAAATTCCAATTCAAATCCACCATTTCATTTAGTCATTTTCATAATTTGTAATGATGAAAAAGTAAGATCATTAAATGTAGGTTACACCTTATTATGAATAAATGCTTTTTGTCTTCCCTTCCTCTCTTCTTTATTCCAGAAATTTCCAGACGAGGGGCTGGCCAACGTGGTGAGGAATGTGTTTGACTTTGACTCCTATAACAGGGATATGCAAGAGGTTCTGATCGCAGCTCTGCACAAGCACGGTATTCTTATTGGAGCCAAACCCACCAGTGTGCACCTGGCCATGGAGTAAGAGCTCAGCTCCTCATCTACATTTACTGTCCATGGATGCTCCAATACAGCGTAGACAAACCTTGTGAAAGTTCTCTAACTGTCACATAATACCTCTAGAGAGGATCTCCTCTATGGTCCTCAAAAGCGCACACTTGAACATTTATTGAAGTGTTTAATTTCTGGGCTATTAGCGGCACACAAATGAACGTTACAAACACTTCCCCTCTCTGCATTGTAGCCCCATCTCAGACTCACAGCATCGGTTTAGCCCAATGTTGTTTTCAGGGATGTGATTCTTACGGATTAATCCAGAATTAATTTTTTTCCGACCTAAAAATGAGACCTGCATGAATTGTGTAAATCCGTTAGGAGGGAGGAAGGGGTGTTCATATTTCATTGGGGATTTCAGGACTTCATCAAGAGAAATAAAAACTGCGTTGGTCACTGTCCCTGACTTTGCTCTGTACATTGTCCTGCTTTTCTTTGCTTAGCCGTTCACTTGCCTGATTTTTGTCCAAATTGGACCACTCAAACAATTAGATTGCTGTTTTGTTTGATGCCGGTAGTGGATCAGAAATTACACACTTTACCTTTAACAAATGCATTTAATTCATATGCTGCTAATTTAATAGACGATGTACTAGACAAAACCTAAGGCATGCGGTCATTAAAGCAACCCTGTAAACAATCTAATTCTAAAAGGTTCATTTTTCAAGTAAACTTTTCACTCAAATCATTATGTTGAAAATTATATGTAAGGAAAAATGTTGTATGAAATTCGAAAACTGAAATGGAAGCATTTTCACTTGTGATCTCAAACATTTGGGCCCCACTGTACTGTACTAAAACATGAATCATTGATTATCAGGTTCTGTTCCATTGTCATTGTAAAAGATGTGGCCTAATTCAAATTTAAGATTATTTTTTTTCACGATTATGAAGTGCTAGGCATCAACTATGTTTAATAATGATGTATAATCTCCCTTTTAATAAAAATAATTTCATTTGCTCAGTATTGTAATTGATACACTTTCAATAAAGGAAAATATTTGTTTCTTCCATCTCACATTCGTCTTATTTCACCTGTTTATAAGTGTACATTTTCTGACATTTAGACAGTTTATTCTGTAATAAAATATACAAACATTTTAAATATACTGAGGAAACAAGTATTTCCCTTTGATCTTTAACAGATTCTCTAAAAGATGATTTTGAAAAGAAGGAAACAGAAAAGTTACAAACTATTATTAATTACAATAACTATAATTCTATTTTAATTAAAGATATTTTTAAAGGATAAGCTGGCCCGTATAAAGAAGAAGAATCTAACAAGTGTTCAGCATACATGGGAACCCCTTTAATAAGTGAGCCAATCGAGGTGAGCCTTTTCCCCAAAAGATGTAAACACTGTGACACTATCAAAACATTGCTCTGTTAGTTTGAGCGTCCGGATGAGGGCTGGGTGATATTATCGGATGTTATCGGATATCGAAGATATCTGACAAAGATCCAGATTCCGATTGTGACACTCATTGATGATGATTGACAACATCTGGAAATTAAAAAAGCCATAGAGCTGGGAAGTGGCCAAATACATTAAATAGCAGCACAGCGTGTAAACGTCAGCACCCGTCAAATGCGGGCAGCCTGTATTATGCGCATGGTAGGCAATTTAGTTAAACTATCTGCCACTGTGCTGGGCTAACTGCAAGACGTCTCAGAGTGACACATGACAAGAAATGCTGTTAGTCACAAAGACACATGCTTGAAGAAACACACTTTATTATATTTTTAAGAACAGATAAAAGAAAAGCCGTTGATGCGTGTGTCTGATTCGCTGTTGTTCAGAGGCGTGCAGTGCTAGCGTGTCTTGTGGAAGAGTTCTCTCTTTTCGTTTCTTTTCCAGCCATCTGAAAACTATTTACAAGAATAATGTTGTCTATGAGAATGCTGCAAATGACCTCAGACCATCTCAGGAGGTGTTCGAAGTTTAGTTAGTTTTATTTCCACTGAGCTGTTCGCCCTTAACATGCATTGTCAATGCAACTCTGCAGGTTCACTAATAGTAAAATAAAACAAAAATACCTTGAACCTATAATTGATTTACATTTCAATTATCATTATTATTTTGTTTAGCCTACATATATCATTTTTTTAGATCTTTTCCACCTGTTGTAGATGAATACTTGCATGCAAATGAGAGGTTTTTATACTAAAAACACATTTTCACTGGAATAAAGACAAATACCCAACACCCTCTTCCCAGGTTGCCATTGCCAGACTGTCAGATGGCAGGGTACTGGACCATCAATCAGGGTGGAAACGCACACCGTAAACTGCTTTGTCCAATAGAGTCCCATCGCGTAGAAATCAAGGTATCATAAACCTCTCATTCCCCATGCAAGCAACCTCTTTATTAGCATACTATACTGTAATAGTACTGTGATTTGTGTGGTGCTGCTCAGGGCCCAGTGTTTCTGCAAGCTCAGAGTTATCCCTCTGAGAGACACGAGTCCAGAGTTATGAGCTTCACTGAGGAACAAGCTCACTGGCAGATCCCCATGAACGAGGTTGACATCGTTTGTGATGTCACCACTGCTAATGGTAGGCCAGGACTAGTACATCAAAGACATAGTATGAGGTGGCTGTGGCTCAGTTGGTAGAGCGGGTTGGCCACTAATCGCAGGATTGGTAGTTCGAATCCCGGCCCACACGACTCCACATACCGAAGTGTTCCTGACACTGAACCCCAAGTTGCTCCCAATGGCAGGCTAGCGCCTTGCATGGCAGCTCTATCACCATTGGTGTGTGAATGGCTGAGTGTGTCACATTGTAAAGCGCTTTGAATACCGTTAAGGTTAAAAAGGCGCTATATAAGTGCAGACCATTTACCATAGTTCACCCAAAAATCATTTACTCAACCTCAATGTTGTTAAGTTTTTTTTTTTCGGGAAAATGATCATCTTTACACAGTTGTGTTCCATACAATGAAAGTTCATAGTGACCAGATCTGTCAAGCTCCGAAAAATCCTTCCTTCCACTGGAGGTCAAAACTCTCATTCTCCATTCCGCCTGTTCAAACTGACCATGCACATGTAGTAACAACACATACGAGAACCAATGGCGTTTTGGTGTCAAGGAAAAAGGACGTGAAAGCTGGCGCGATGCCTAATGGTGCTATTTTCGAATCTGAACCCAAAAGAAATTTCAGAGATTTGCTGAATGTCATCAGAGAGTAACAACTTCAAATATAAGTGCATGCAGGTTTGGAACAACACAAGAATTGTAACTTTGGTGTGAATTAGTCCTTTAAGATGCATCTATAAAATTATGTTACATTCATCTCGAATGCTCAAACAGAAGGTAAATAGTTTTTGTCCCATAGGTTCAATTTATGTTGCCACATGTAATCCCGTATCACTGTATGCTATGAAACGAGAGACTCAGTACAGTGCATTGAGCTCTATGACATCTTCACTCGTACCATCAGTGGAGTGTGGCAGCCCTTCGTCGCTGTGGCAGCACTGGGCAACCCGCTGCAGGACCAGGTGGTGCTGCACGAAGAACAGGTGTGTGTGTGTGTGTGTGTGTGTGTGTGTGTGTGTGTGACCTGTAACCCACCCCCTCTATGCTGGCACTACACATAAAAGCACTGCTGTCCTTTTTCTGCCATTAACGTTCCATTTACAGATCATTCCTGCCCTAATGTTCATCTGAGACACACGCTGTTATTATCTGAGCATGGAAACAGAAGATCATCAATAGATGCATCATTTCCATTAAACCCAAGAGGGAAAAACAATGTCTAATAATAGTGGATGGAAACAGTAAATGGGCAGGGATCAAAACAAATTTGAGTTGGAGTAGTGAGCTAATAGGTTTACCATAGTCTCTGGAAATGATTAGATGTGATGTTTGTGCACTTATACCATCATTTTTTGTAGAAATGTTTTTTAGATCCCCTGAAGGTAGACTGAAGCTTGCATTGTTTTCCACTGTACTTTGATGGACATTATTTTGTCACTATTTTAGAGGCTTTGTTTATCCCTGGTTGAAACTTAATGGGCCACAGTCTGCTCCCCCAAAGTCTGCTTATAATTTGTTTTCATGGTTTCTTGCACCAAAAACAGATCAAATTTAGTTGTATACCTTCTCTCTGATCAGTAAACTTAATAGGACCGTTTTTGCTACTTTACCTTTCAAGGTTATGTGGAAAAACATTATTTTTATTTACTTATTTTATCCCCCTTTTCTCCCAGTTTGGAATTCTCAATTCCCACTATTTTGTAGGTCCACATGGTGGCACGGTTACTCACCTCAATCCAGGTGGCAGAGGACAAGTCTCAGTTGCCTCCGCTTCTGAGACCGTCAATCCACGCATCTTATAACGTGGCTCGTTGTAAGCCATTGATAGCGAGAACCACTAATCGTGACCACGAGGAGGTTATATATGTGACTCTACCCTCCCTAGCAACCGGGCCAATTTGATTTCTAAAGAGACCTGACTGGAGTCACTCAGCACGACCTGGATTCGAACTCGCGACTCCAGGGGTGGTGGAATATGTGTAATTTTTAAATGTAAAAAAAAAAAATCCTATTTATCTTAAAGGTGCATTCAGTCATTTTTTCCCAATTAAAAACGTTTTACTCCTAAAGAAATGAATAGTAATTTTGAAACATGAGTATGAAATCATGACCACTCACATGAGATGAGGACTCTAGTCATATCAGTAACCTTATCCACAATTTTCCTGAGCAACCACTGGGTGGCGCCATGATGAGTCTGATTGCCTGGTCTCGAGACACAATGTAAAAACTACAGAAAGAGTGATTCAGATGGAGAACAACAACCATTTGTCTGGGCATACATGGTGCAAGTTCTGACACTCGGGAGGTCGTGAGCACCTGCATATGTTACGAGTCACTTTTGGTGCAATCATACATGACACAACTTAATGACTTGGCGAATTTTGGAGCAAACACATGAATTTTCGAACTATCATTATAAAGCAAACCAAACCAAAGAACAAGAAACAAATAGGTAGGGAATTCACATTTACAAAAAGCAGCTGTTGCTTATTAGAGTTAAGCATGGAGGAAACCTTAAAATATCTCTGTTAGAGCAGTGAAATAAATGTGGCATGGAGAACATGATTACTAAATGCTTAAAAAATCATAAAATACTCAATTCCAGACATCACAGGAGGTTGTCCAGGGGTCATGGCTATCCCAGTTTCAGAACATAAAGACTGAATGGAACAGTGTGGCCAGTCACTATAACTACCCATCACAGTCAAACCCACCATCTGTCCAGAAGTGATGCAAGTTGTCTATTAATAACACAGACAGCATGCAGTGTATACAAGTCAGGTCATAAGAAAGTCATTATGCTGCAGATTCAATGGTGAGGGCGTGAACCTTGCCTATGAAAGTCAACTTTTATTTGATTGTCAAGATTGAGTAAGGTGCGTTGTGACTCGAGGCTGGGAAGGACAAGTGTCCACACCATAGATCTGTCCCTAAATCTATTCAGCTGCCTTGCTGCCTACTGCGTGCACAGGCAGGTGCCTTCTAATCATTAATAATCTTTCTGGCTTGGAACCCCCAAAAAGGACACTCTTCGTGAACAGTACTGATAAAAGGTCTGCAGGCCTAACACAAACATTATAAGGGTCATATAATGAACAATCAAACTTTCCTTGATCTTGTGAGATATAAGAATTAATTGTACCATGAAAATATTTAGTAGATTTCAGGAATCAAAACTTCCTCTCCAATGAAATAAGAGCATTTATTGAAATTTAGCTGCAAAAATGTCTGGTTCCGAACATTCGTAACTTACTGATGCCACCCACATCAACAAAGCCTAATCGATATTCCGAGGCTTGAAGTCATGAGATGATATAGAGAAAACAGGAACACCAGAAGAACGAATATAGCCTGATCGCAGGAACATCACGAGCCAGTGGAAACATTTTTGCAAAGCAAAATTACGTGCTTCATTAAACGTTTCACTGCAGTTTCCCAGTGAAATGTCCTGCGGGAGGCGCCAAAAGCGAGTGAACTAGTGTTGTAATCGGACAAAGTTTTTGACGTGAGGTTTTAATGGGTAAAATTTACCTCCCTAATCTTAAACTTTAATTACACCTAACCAGTAGTGTCTAAAAAGCAAATCAGAGTTACACAAACAGACATCCTTTCCCTAAACCTAAACGATAGCATCCTTAAAGCAAATGTAATATGAAAAGCACAATTTGTGAAGCAAGCACATCATTTTGTGTCGCTTCTATGACACTTTCGTCTCACGTGTCATCTTACATACTTGGCTGGACTCAACTTTTGTCTAACTGAACTGAGTCCAAAGTCCATGACTCTATCAGATGAGCTACCGCAGAAGCTAACCAAAATGTAATTAGTGTGTAAATGTTGGTAGTACATCTGTAGTACAAGCATTAAAATGTGTCGTTTTTCAAATGATGCATTAGAGTAAAAGTGTTTCAATGTTAAAACAAAGCAGTGTTTGAATAATAGACTGAAAAATACGTGTTTATAAAAGTCATGATAAGCCGTTGTACTTGTGTAAAAGTTAATAAAATGCACAGCTGTGTAGCGCCTCTAGTGTTAACTTCACCAGGAAACTGCTGCAAAACATATTACAAGGCATGTAAAAGTCAGTAAGTAGAAATATAATTATACTACAGTTTATTCTATGAGACTATGTTGAATGAATAATATATGTAAAATGTAGGAAAATGCACCAAACCCTGTGCTGTTTCTGGTTATGTGTAGCACCTGCAACTCTGCACATCCTTCTGGGAGTGGCTAAAGTTTATTTTTACAAAACACGCACACCAAAAACAAACTTTGTATGGTGCCGCGTCAAAAAACGAGTTTATTGGTTTTGAAGTATATTTTTAACAAGTTGTCTGATAATTTCAGGCTTAGTTAGTTAAAGGTACTTAAACTGTTGACATGTTTATAGCTACTGTAGCTACCAGAATAAAAACATAAAATACTGAGGTTTTTTACTGCCACAGCAGTGCAAGAGCAGATGCAATGTGATGGGTGAGCATTCACATCTGTGTTTCAATATGTATATCATGCCTTGTTTATTTCACAAAAAAAAAAAAAAAAAAGTGTCCTATTTGCTAAATTCAAACTGTTCTTGGCACATAAAACCTTGACTACTATTATAAGTGGACCTATGGAAAAAAATAAAATGATTTGACCTCTTTAACAAAAATGTAGTTACGTGGGCATCCCTATCTCCGTTCTGAAGGGTAACACATTTCTGCATCCAGACTGTCAGGAGACTTGTTCTGTCTCAGGACAAACAGGAGGAACCAGTGCGCAAGACTTCAAACTGGTGGAGCAACAAAGAGAGTCAGGTAAAAATCCACTGTATTATCTGTTAATAACTATGCATCATTTATTCAGTATTTCCAACCGTATCCCTATTATATCATACAAACATATCATGCGTTATCTTAAAAATGGTTTTCAGCTTTTGCATTGTTGTCATTAGCCAGGATACAACATGTGCAAGGAGTTTGCCCACAAGAACTGGCTTCTCTTCTACAAGGACAACGGGTAGGTTACTCCTAACATATGTGTGTGGCATTTCACTCCAACACTCTGTTCCACTATCTAGTGAGCTATCTACATAAGCAGTATCAAGCATCATAGCCGCGCTCCCAAGATGAAGGCTGTTCCAAAGCAGCTGTCTATGTAGGCAGCAGGGCTATGTAGGCTCACTAGGTTCTGGAACAGAGCCCTAGAGTCCTGTTTAGTCATGTCTTAACTGTATTTGCACGTTCTAGAGGGTCAAGTTCACACCATCTGCCTCCCCATCAACCTCAAAGACTGACAGGTGCCAAAGAAGTTGAACAAAGTCACAACATTTAAAGGGATAGTTCATCCATTATGGATTGGAGCTTTCAAGCTTTAAAAAGGCCATAAATGTATTATAAAAAGGGGGCCAATTGACCAGTGTGCTATCTCTTCCGAAGCTATGCGGCAGCTTTGTTTGAGCAATGGACCGAAATGTAAGAACCGCTGAGAACCATGAGTTGAACTCGAGAACTGTAAGCAAGTTATTCAGGCCATTTTGATGAACCAGATCATCAACAACAATTTCGATTCGATTAAGTGAATAATATTTGCATTAAAATACTTTTGATTTGATAAAGATTTAAGTATCTTTCTCAACCTAAAGCTATTTTCTGCCTTCAGAACACTTGCAATATAATGCAAGAGTCATATGGACTACTTTTTTGATACTTTTATAGTGCTTTTGCATCCTTCAGGTTCCAATTCTAGTACCCATTTATGCATAGAAAAGACCCATGCATTCTTCAAAAATTCTCAGTGGAAGAAATTAATTCATTTGGGTTTGAAAAGATATAAGAGTGAGTAAATGATGGCAGAATGTTCATTTTTGGGTCATATATGCCTTTGAAGGTGTCATATATTTGAATAGTTTCCACACATGGCTCAGAATTTGAAGAGTGTTTTCCTTTTAGAGTTTATATAAGATCAATTTGACTGAACCACTGTTACTTTGACCTCTTCTACTAAACGTGCTACCATCATGTGCAGGAAGTTCCTGTTGACAAAGCCAATGCACATTGGCTCAGAGGACACGGGAGTGTGCCAAATGCACACCATCAGTGAAGATGCTTTGTACACTGGTTTTGGCACCAGTTCAGGTGAAGAACTCAAATAGTCACTTCAATTGCTCCTCTAGCTTAAATATCTCTGTATAGCCTGCATCTTACCCAGTGATCTATAAAGATCTTGATGCTCTTTGGCCACAACTACCAATCAGAAGTGCTTTTTTATCTCATCAGGGCCATTAGAGCCCTTCACACTTATCAGTCACCATCTGTCTTGCTTTGGCAAATGTATCAGTTCGACACATGCTTGACTGGCATAAAGCATAGGGGACTTGGTAGTACATCTAGGGAAGAGGATATCATTGAGACTTGGGTTGGTGGACTCTTTTAACATGGGCCAGTTAGCAACACCCTAGCAACCACCTAGCAACCATCTAGAAACACCTTAGCAACTGCACAGGAGTGTGCAAACAACCACTGAGAACACCTTAGCAACCATGTAGTGGCATTCAGGCAACCACCCAAAACACCTTAGTCCTTTATTAGCCTATTTAAAAGCAGGTCCCCTACATATTTCATACAGTACTGCATTTAGAGGAGAGCACAAGCTCTCAGTGCCTGATGGATGATGCCAATAACTCGAGTCCTCCACACCTCATTTGACAGAAAACTCAGCCAGTTTGTTTTCGAAGGCCTGAAATAGCAGGTGATATTAATTACTGCCCCTTTGCGTGCATGGAATATTGTTTATGGAAGATACAAATCTTCACAGCACTATATCTTGATGCACATTTTGTCATCTCTCCAGCATTGAGGTTGTGGGCCATTTCGCCATCTATCGCATCAGTTTATGATGCTTGTTGAGCAGAGAGAAGCTTCATTATTCTACGGTATCGGTTATTGAGATGAATGTCAATGTCATATAGATAGACTAAAGTCTGTACTTAGTGGACATCATACATCTAAAGTGTCAGACATGCTTCAGTTTGCTCTGAGACATTACATCAAAAGATCCCATCAGCAGGATTGAGGTCTTAATCAAATCAAGCTTGGCTGGGTTTCACTTGAAGGTCTGAATAACAACCAATTAAGCTGGAGCATAAAGATGTCAGAAATGTAGAGTCATGGTAAAAAATGTTTTGAACTTTTTGTGGGTTCAGTAGTGAAGGACACATTATCATCTCAATGGGAGTTCATTTTTGAAGGATGCTCTGAATGTTTCTTCATTCTACAAGCCACAACGCCATTGAACGCCATTAGTTTTGAAAACAGAAACATTTCTACTTTGAAATTATTCAGAGAAGATCACTAGAATGGACTTAACAAAAATTAGCAATTTTATTTTACTTTTGTTTATTGTTGTATTTCGATAAAGCTGAAATGGAGGTTACAGTGAGGCACTTTCAATGCAAGTGAACGAGAGGGTTTTAAGGCAGAAATGTGAAGCGTATCATTTTATAAAAGCACTTACATGAAAAATCATGTATGATTTGAGCTGTAAAGTTGTTTAAATTATCATTTGTATGATCATTTTAGGGTTTGTTGATGTTACATCATCATGGCTATGAAGTTGTAAAATCGGCTTTAACTTTACACAGAAAAGGTTAGTAAGTGATTTTATCTTGATAAAATCATGTGAACACACATATCCTTTGTCTTGTGGCTATACTTTTGAAACTGGGTATTTTAATGTTTATGGATTACCCCATTCACTTCCATTGTAAGTGCATCACTGTAACCCATATTTTTTTTTTAAAGAAAAGAATGGGCAAGTCAAAATCATTTTTTGTGGTAATCAACATTATACCACAAATGCTGTCAATTGAACTTAACTTTGTATATTCCTTTATAATTTACACTCACTACACATAAAATGTTGTATAGTTTAGTAAGAAGAACAGACGTATAATTATTTATTTTTAATAGAAATATTAGTATATAGAGCTTAAATGAGGTTTCACAGCTGTGTCCCTAGTTTTTGCCAACACTATCAGACAGATATTTATGAAAAAACATTTACAAAATTAGGAAAAATCAAAGTCAACCTTCATCCTTCCATATTTCACCTGCTATGAGTTCAAGGTAGCATAAGCATACGTGAGTCACTTTGACCCAGAAACACATTCGGAGTTTTATGCACTAATGTAAAAAAATGGCAAGCCAACTTTTAAATAATTATATCTCGTCAACAGTTTGGAGTATAAGCATAATAATTATATTAGGGCTATTCAAATTTGAAATCGTATTAATTACATGATGTGACGATTACTTCAATTATTTAATTTCTAATTATTTAAAATAAATATATTTGCAGAGAAAGTCCCCAAATGAAGATAATTTAATTTAGAATAATTTAAATAATTATAAATAATATATAATAAATATAATATTCAGATTATTAAAATATATCACATTATTGTGGCTGACAATTAAATCATTTATTAGAATAAACCCAAAAAGTGGCTTTAGAATATATATTTTGCTTTATTTTTATATCTTTCACATACAGTATATTTAGGACTATTTCAGCGAGTTTATTTTTGGCCTACTCTAGACAAAAAAAATCTATTTGAATGTAAGTTTGTTAATGTCTTACAGGATGCGCTCTGTCTGCATGATTTAAAATGTTTTTGTTTTGTGCAGGTATGTGCACATGCATCAGCATTTCAGCATCTTGTGCCTTAATAAACATGCATTTGAAGATACTGTGTTGAGTTAAAAGTAGATAGATTTTTATTTTTATTTTTTTAATCTGCCTCAAGGTCCCTGCATTCTACTGTCACATTATTTTTGAGTGATGTTGAGGACTAAAAACATTTTTTTTTTTTTTCCAAAATAACTGAATGTTACATAAACTTTATTTTTTTCTTTAGCCTGTTTTGTCTCAGTACTCATGAATCAGTGTGTCTTGTCCTGTGCTTCAGGGATTGAAGCCACTGCTCCTCAGGAGGTCGCAAGTGAGCAGCTGCCCAATGAGAACCTGAGTTCTGCCCTGGGACAGAAAATCTTCTCTCCCAACCGCATCCTCTGCGACACAAGCACCTATGCTAATGTTATTGTGGGCTTCCCAGATCTCATGGTGGGTGACAATTATGACATGTCATTCATTCTTTCAGTACACTGAAGTATGATGTGGTACATCTGAGAGTAGACTTGGTTTCATTATAAAACATGTTTTGCATTGTGTTTCCACAGTCGCCAAATGAAGTGTACACCTTTAAGAGACAGTCATCTCTCATCATTTACTCACCCTCATGGCATCCCAGATGTGTATGACTTTCTTTATTCTGTAGAACACAAATTAAGATTTTTAGAAGAATATCTCAGCTCTGTAGATCCATACAATGCAATTGAATGCTGGCCAAAAATTTGAAGCTCCAAAAGTACATAAAGGCAGAATAAAAAAAATCCACACAACTCCAATGGTTTAATCCATGTTTTCAGAAGAGAAATGATAGGTGTGGGTGAGAAACACATCAATATTTAAGTCCTTTTTCACTATAAATTCTCCTCCCTGGCCTGTTGGTGGCAAAGCACGAAGTCTGCAAATCGCCAAATACAAAAGAAGAATAACTCTTAGGAGAGAAGAGAGCACTTATGAGGGCTGGTCAAAGGTTTATAATGGCAAATTACTTATATATTGATCTGGTTCTCACTCACAGCTATCGTATCACTATAGAAGATATGATTGTTACCACTGGAGTCATGTAGATTATTTTTATGCTGCCTTTATATGCTTTTAAGAGCTTCAAAGTTCTGGTCACCATTCACTTGCATTGTATGGACCTACAGAGCTGAAATATTCCTCTAAAAACCTTTGTGTTCTGCTGAAAAAGAAAATAATCGTACGCATCTGGGATGTCATGAGGATCAGTAAATGATGAGAGAATTTTCATTTTTGGTTGAATTATTCCTTTAATTGTGACTTAAGTGTCCAAATACTTTTTGGGGCCACTGTATGTGCTTTTTGTGAAATCGTCAAACTCTTTTTTGTGATAGTAGTAGTGTGGATTCACCCACAGATATCACACCACCCATGACTGCTGCTTACCTGGAAGTGACTGACCTGAATTCTAGAAAGCTCAAATACATTCCAGTCCCAAGGTACATAATCAGACTCCTTTATATAAAACTGTACTGTAGCTCCCTCTTCTGTTCAGTTGAATAGATGATGGGGTTTGCTTTACTTTAGAGTGGCATTTTTTTTTTAAACATTTTGGACATTTTCCCAGTCTGTTACTTGTGTGGTACATTTGATATGAATTTTAGTGTCAGGGATTTTAAGGTCTTCCTGTGGATCTGAATGGTGTCTCTCATACTGTTGTGTCTTCAGGAGCGGCTCCATGTCTCCTCACACTGTGTGGATATCAAAGGTGTCAGACACAGATGTAGTGATGGCTCCTCTGGGCTCTGGTGGGGTGGTGACTGTGGATATGGGAGGTTACGTCAGGCTGTGGAAAACAGGACTTGACAACCTGCAGCGCTCTTTGCTGGAGTGGAGGAACATGATCGGAGCAGTGGATGGCAGGCCTGTACAGGTACTCTATGTGCTTTAAGAAGAACATGTCTGGGTTCCAAAATCTATATGGAAGAATATTTCTATTTAAAGAAAATTTAGCTCTTTTTAAGATTTTTTTGCATTTTAATATATTTTTAAAGACAATTGAGCACATTTTCTTCCAATTCTTATTACTCTAATGCAGGTTTTTTTTTTTAAACTGGGGTCCCCAGGGACCCCCCAGTGTGTGTGTGTGTAGGTTTATGTTGAAAGAATATGTCTTGAACCTTTAGCTATCAACTTTAGATTGCTTACTGGGGGTTGTAAGGCCATATTAGCAGTAACATTGTTTGGAACAATACTACAGTATTTAAAGTGGCTGATCTCATCATTTACTCACACTCATGCCATCCCAGATGACTTTCTTTCTTCTGCAGAACTCAAATGTAGAATTTTATAAGAATATACCAGCTCCGTAGAGCCATACAATGCAAGTGAATGGTGGCCAGAACTTTGAATCTTTAAAAATCACATAAACGCAGAAAAAAGTAATCAATAAGACTCCAGAGGTTTAATTCATGTCTTCTGAAGCGATATGATAATTGTGTGGGTTAGAAACCAGCCCCGACCAGTTGGTGGCAATGTGCATGATGAATGTGAAATGCCAAAAAACAAAAGAAGTAGAATGCAAAAGTGAAAGAGTAGATTTATGGTAGAAAAAAAAAGACTTGATGTGTTTCTCACTCACACCTATCACATTGCTTTTGAAAACATGGATTTAACTTCTGGAGTCGTGTGGATTACTTTTATGCTGCCTTTATGTGCTTTTGGAGCTTCAGAGTTCTGGTCACCATTTACTTGAATTGAATGGACCAACAGAGCTGAAATATTCTTCTAAAAATCTTAATTTGTGTTCTGCTGAAGAAAGAAATTCATACACATCTGGGAAGACATGAAGGTGAGTAAATGATGAGAGAATTTGTATTTTGGGGTGAACTATCCCTTTAATAGTCCAAAACATATTGGCCTGTGGCAGTTTAAAATTTGCAGTTTCATTTCTTACCATGTGGTGGCAGGCTTACAACAGAAATGTGAAAGTGTTTATTAATTTTTGTTAAGACTTGAAAATATTTCTAGATAAATAACTGACAGTTTTACGGATTGAAAATTATATTATTATTAAAATGTAATTATTATTGTATTAATTTTCATTTATTTTAAGTTTTCTGTGTTTTAAAGCTGAGCAGTTGAAAAAAAATTCTACCTCTTTTGGCACATAACTATTTTTCCCATATAATTAATGATAAAATGTATATTATGTTTAACAAGAGAGTACATGTAATTTTTGCAGTAAAAAAACATTCCCAGAATTCCCTGAGTGACCCCTTACATTTCATTATATTTTATGGGAATAGTTATGTTTCCTCTTATTTTTAATGTCAGTTATGTACATTGGGTAGTTTTGTGCTATATTTGATGTATATAACATCAAATGTACAAATATACAGTAAGAACAACAGTTGTTAACTGTAAAATGTACAGGTTGTTCTGTAAAATTGTTTACATTTTTACTGTATTTTTTTCATAATTAATCTGGCAACCGCAGCTTACATTTCTTTTTTGTAAATATTTTTTTTACAGTGTATTAAATATAGCATCAGCTCAGGATCAAGTATCTGCATTAATTTGTCCGCCTGCTGTCAGTGATCATACAACACACTTGAAACGAAATGTATGTGAACTTTAAATAAACGGATTGCATCAGTCTGTTCCGTCTACAATTAGCTTTGAAATGTTTCTGCCTCTCAGATGCTTGTTTTGAGATATTTGCTGCTAACATACAGCATTGTGAATGGGAGGCTCCTTCATGGCAGTAGTCCAGGGCTCCTCTGTGTGACTCACTGATAATGTCGCTGTAGTGATGTAAGCTGTTCCATGTATTCAGTCAAAGGACACAAAGACATACCGTGGTGAGAACTGACCTATAGCATTGCTCTACTGTTCACAGGAGGAGAGTTCATATGAATACCCTCATTGCACAAAGGATGAGAAGAGACTCGTTCAGTGCAAGAGAAATTTCCTCTCTACGACTCTTCTGTTCCTTTGAAACAAAAAGAACCATGTGCATACATGAGCTGCAAGCATCAACATAGTGCCACTGTCACATTCTGTTCTCTCTAAGATACAGGTACACAAAGAGCCCTTTTACCAGGTCATTCCTCATCTCACTAGTTCTCTTTGAGCACCTTACAGGCTGATAACACCAGCCAATCAAATATTTGCCCAATTGGCTGCATTCTCAACTTTTCACTGAAGCTCTTTGAGCAGCATGTGTAAGTGTGTTCAGTTGAATATTATAATATAATAAGTTTGCCCAGTGATGCCCTACTGAAAGAGAGAGATATCTTAAAAAACAACAATAAAAGCAGGGCTGGAGCTGATAGCATCTCCATACTAACACTGAGATGAATGTTTATCATGGAGCTCAAGACTGTGTTATCATGCTCTTGGTCTGGGGTTCCTTAACGGTCACACACTGAACTAGAACAGCCTTCCACCCACCTTTCTAGGAATAGTTCATGCAGAATGTAGAAATGTTGATTTCATTCACTCCAACGGGTGTATTATATGATATTTTTGGATGTTTTAACTAAGGAACTCCTACTTGAAATGTTTCTAGCGCAACAGTTAGTCAAAAATCAGTTATGTTAAAGGAATAGGTCACCCAAAAATGACAATTGTCTCATCCTTTACTTACCCTTATGCCATCTCAAACTCGTATGACTTTATCCTGCGGTACGCAAACAAAGACTTTTTTGTGAATTATATAGCCTTTTTTCTGATTAACACTTTTTATTGATTCATACAATTGACAAAGAAAAGCAAAATATATATACACAGAATCAACATTTAACCCCCATTATTCCCTTTCCCCCTCCCAATCCCCAACCCCACCCTGATCCCTGTGTTCACACTTGAGTATACACACACACACACACACACACACACAAATATATATATATATATATATATATATATATATATATATATATATATATATATATATATACACTACCGTTCAAAAGTTTGGGGTCACTTGTCTGAAATGTTTCTCATGATCTTGAAAATCTTTTGATCTGAAGGTGTATGCTTAAAAGTTTGAAATTAACTTTGTAGACAAAATATTATTCTGCCAAAACATATACATTTATTTAATTACAAATCTAAAATTTCCTAAAAAAAAAAAAAGTTTTTGAAATGGATGACTTGGATCAAAATATGAAGAAAAGAAGCCAATAAGTGCCCAACATAGATGGGAACTCCTTCAATACTGTTTAAAAAGCATCCCGGGGTGATTCCTCAAGAAGTTGGTTGAGAAAATGTCACGAGTACATGTCTGCAAAATCTAGGCAAAGGGTGACTACTTTGAAGATGCTAAAATATTACATAGTTTTGGATTTATTTTGGATTTTTTGGTCACAAAATAATTCCCATATTTCCATTTCTATTATTCCATAGTTTTGCTGACTACTATTATTCTAAAATGTGAAATAAATAAATAAAGAAAGAATGAGTAAGTGACTCCAAACTTTTGAACGGTAGTGTATATATATATATAAATGATCACACACATTTAAACTACACTTCTCTCTCCACTGCCCCTCCCCGAGAGCCCTCCAAGAAGGCCAAATAGCTACCCCATTTTTTATTCTTAAATCTAAATTGCCTAGCTTTTCTACATTTCCTTGAATGCTGCTACCCTCCCCATCTCTGTGCACTACTCTTGAAATGAGGGTGATCAAGCCAACTTCCATCACCATAGAACAATCTGCCTGCTGATCATAACACTGGCTATGGCCCCATTTTTTTATGTATTTATCCCCTATATTAATGACCGCCCCTCACCTAAAATACAGAGTCTGGGGCAAAATTAATTTTGAGTACCCAATACATCACATAAAACTCTGAACCCTCAACCAAAATTCTTGGATCACGCCAACAAAAAACATGGGTTTTGTCCCCATCTTCTGATTGGCATTGCCAGCAGGTGGGTGTGTCTTTCAAACCAAGCCTATGCAATCTAGAGGGATAGAATCGTTGTAAAAAAGTCACACCTTTGCGTCTCTAGATGTAGACTTGACGTTTTTTGTATCCTAGCCCACACTCCCTCCTCCGATATCAAGTTTAAATCTTTCTCCCATAATCTCTTGAGAGAAACCGAAGCTCCATTCCCCATACTCTGAATTAGCAGGGAGTAATAGACTGATACCTCATGACCTTTTCCAAAAGCAGTATTCACCACTTCCAAAATTAGTACAGAGCTGGTTGCACAGCTGTAAATACCTAAAGAACTGAGACCTGGGAATCCCAAAATGTTGAACCACATTTTCAAAGGACTCCACTCTTATTTAGGTCACCGAGCATATTAACCTCCCCCTCAATCCACTCTGTCCAGCAGAAAGAGGACTTAATATTTTAACATCTAGCTGAATAGGGGAAATTGGACGGTAACTCTTACACTCGCTTGGATCTAAAGCAAAAGTTGAGCCAGTTCTGTTGCATAATCTAAAAAATTCAGCCGCAAAGCCATCTGGCCCCAGAGCCTTGCCTGTAGGCAAGGCCTTAATTTCCTCACCAAGCTCCTCCTAGTTTATCTCAGCAGCAAGATCATTTTTTTGCTCAGCCGACAGTTTAGGAAGTTCTAATGGTTCCACAAAGTTTCTAATATCCTCTACAGTAGACGAAGATGTGGAACTATAAAGATCAAGATAGAATTCTTTAAAAGCATTATTAGTATCTGTGACTGAGGTAAATATTTCACCAATAGCAGATTTCACTGAGGGAATGGTAGAAAAAGACACTCTCTGTTTTATATATCTAGCCAGAAGCTTCCCCGCTTTGTCGCCTGACTCAAAGTATGACTTTCTTGCCCTGAATAACCAAAACTCCACCTTCCACAACAAAATTGTATTATATCTGTATTTCAATCGGGTCAATTAGATGACATTCAGTGCTTCAGCTCTGCCTCTGCACTTTTAATATTCCCTTCCAATTTCACAAGTTCTTGTGCTTTGGATTTTTTGGTGAATGAGGCATACTGTATGATCCGGCCTCTAAGAACCACCTTGAGTGCCTTCCAAGCCACACACACACACAGAGGATACTGAGGACCAGTTGGACATTGATTTCAGCCTCAAGCATTTGTTGGAATTCAGGATTCTGCAAAGAGGATACATTAAAGCGCCAACTATATGATTTCCTTTTCTTCATATGTGGCAACACCTCTAAACGCACTTGGGCATGATATGAGAATATAATGTTTTCAATTGAGCAATCAATGACAGATGAAATGAGGGAATTAGATATCAAAAAATATATATTTTAGAGTAAATCTTATGGACTGATGAAAAAATGTATAGTCCCTACCAGATGGGTACAAAGTCTCCAAATATCTATAAGACCAAGATTTCTACACATCCTATGAAGCATCAATATTGCTTCCAATGTTCCATCAAAAGATTAAAGTCTCCTCACAATATTATATCATGAGGGGTGCCTGCGGCTTGCAACATCTCTTCAAGATCTATAAAAACACCCTGATCATCAACGTTAGATGCATAGATATTAGCCAAAATAAGACTTTGTCCCTGAATTTCTGCAAAAACAATAATGACTCTTCCTAATTTATCTTTACTCTGTTTGAGACATTTAAATTGTAGATGTTTACTCATTAGTGTAATGACTCCCCTGCTCTTACTCGAGCCAGCACTATAAAAAAATGCCCACCCCATATCTTTCCAAATTTTTCAGCTTCCTGTGGAGAAAGGTGCATTTCTTGAAGAAACACTATATCATATTTCTTACGCTTAAGAAGAGAAATAACCTTCCTTCTTTTTATGGGGTTCGCCAACCCATTCACATTCCATGTGGAGAGAGACAATTCACTTATATTAACATTTGACATTTTGACATATAAGAAAAAATAGATTGTGTCAAAGACAAGATTATAAAGATCACATTCCAACATTAATGCAACAATCAAACCCTGAACCAAACAAATAGATAAGAAGGTGTGTTGCTCTGCAAAATAAACTCCAGCTGCTATGTGGAACCAGCATAAAAAGAGTATGCAGAATCTTCAAACAGTCAAGTGAATGTTCATTGAGTCGGTCAACTCAGCTGCAACGTGAGTTCCACAAGATGACTTACTCACTCCATTGACTCCTTGGTCACTAGCAGATAATTCACTCTCCGATGACTCCAGATAATCAATCAGTTTCTCGACATACCCCACTCTTGTGACCACATCAATAAACTTTGCCTCCATGGCAGTGATTGATCGACGTATCATAGCAAGATCCTCCAAGTCCTCAACGACCTTCGTCAGCATTGCCGACATGTTCAGCGTCTCTCGCCGCATTTCCTGCATCTCTCCGACCAAATCGACTCCCAGGCCCGTGACCTGCTCGGGGTCGTCAGCTTGAGCACATAAGTGTCTTTTAATGTCTCCAGAGCCCAAGGATTTTGAATTCTTTGACATATTGTCCTCCTAGAACAGTCATGGAACAGAGTGTATCGAATCTCACTAGTTTATGTCATAAAAGTTATTAAAACTAGCAAAGCTTAAAACTACAACACTCATGTCAAAACAACATACCAATCAATCATCTATTTAGAAAGTACTGTAGGTCTTTCTAAATTTCTTTATTATATAATAACGAATCAATATCATGAATATGCATGATTTGTTTTTTCCATCAACATGGCAGCCAAAATGAATAATGAAGAATAACCACTGTTTTACCTAAAGCAGCAAAGTCCAACACTTGAACTTGCATCATATATGTCATCATGTGCTGTGCCCATCGACAGTGTCAGTCAACTTAAGATGTTTTTCCAAAGACAGGATAAAATTCAGTGGGGAATGCTAGCCTAACATGTTCAAGAAACGTGTCTGATAATAAAATTATATTTTTCACTTAAGTCATCTCAGTGCACGCTTGTTTTGAGTTAATCCACGGTGCGTACAGATGCCACAACTTCAAAGGCACATGTTGATACAACTTGAATGGAATAGTTTTTAATGCTTCCAAAATGTAATAAAAACGGTTTGTTTCATGAATCAAAGTACTTTTTTATTATAAAACAAAAATGTAGAATCTTTTTAGAAAATAAGACATTTTCTCTGCATACACAATCGATGTAGAACGTTGCGTGGAGTGACTGATCCAGAGTCAGCTTTTCTCATTCCATTCTCCTAGTTACGGGGATCTGTAACACAGAGTAGTTCGGCTGCTTAAGTTTTGAATTGAGTGAGTATTTAACCCTGTGTATCATGTCGTGGCCAATCCCTCTGCCTAAACGCGATTACTTATTTTTTTAATGCAGTGTGTTTTAACACATGTATTAATCATGATTCACTCAACCGAATGTTGACCTCTGTGGAGGTGAGGGCGTGGTAAGGACATCCACATGAGATAAATTGTGACTCATTAACATTTCTATGTTCACAGTGTGAGTCAGGGTAGATAAAAGTTGTCCCAGACCACAGAAAGAGGGAGAGAAACCCACAAGAGACTGTGTGTTCTTATGAGTGTTTGTTTGAATGCTGAAAAGCCAACCTTGATGTGTGTATGCTGAAAAGCCACTCTGTTTGTTGTAAGTTGACAAGCGATTGCTACTTAACAAGAATTAAAAAGCTGACTCATGTGGACTGTGAAAACCATCTCTCACTTCCTCCTTAACCATCATACAAGGAACTTTGTTACAACCTCATATTACGCTTAAACCTTAAATGCGCAGGTGCGTTAGCGAGATGATTGACAGGCGATGTATCTAAAAGGTGATTGGCTCTTTTACCTGCAAGTCGGGACTTCCTTTCTACATCTATTGACTGTTAGGTGCTAGAGCTTCTTGGTTGGTCATTCCAGTTTCTCACATTTATTTACATAGTAGTGATTCGTCTCTGCTAAATTGTCTCAGGCCTCACACTCAATAGAACTACAATGCCCATCATGCACTACGCCCCACCCCCCCAGTTTGCACACTTTTACACCTGATTTCTCGCAATACAGGGAGACAGGAGAGTTGTACAAAAGATACGCTTTATTTAAAAAGTAACTCTAAAAAGTAATGGTCTAAAATAAAAAATATTTAATTACTTGTTACTTGAAAAAGTAATCTGATTACATAGCGCATGTTACTTTTATCGTATTACCCCTATTGCTTCTGAATGGATTAAAACACTGGTGTTGTATGTGAGTTTTGGAGCATAAAAGTTTTGATCACCATTTACTTGTATTGTATGGGGCGGCTGTGGCTCAGGTGGTAGAGCGGGTCGGCTGCTAATCGCAGGGTTGGTGGTTCGATTCCCGGCCCACACGACTTCACGTGCCGAAGTGTCCTTGGGCAAGACACTGAACCCCAAGTTGCTCTCAATGACAGGCTTCCGCCTTGCATGGCAGCTCTGCTGCCATTGGTGTATGAGTGTGTGTGTGAATGGGTGATTGGGACACAGTGTAAAGCGCTTTGGTAACCTCTGAGGTTAGAAAAATGCGCTATATAAGTGCAGACCATTTACCATGGACCTACAGAGCTGAAATATTCTTCTAAAAATCTTCATTTGTGTTATGCAGAAAAGAAAGTCATACACATATCTGGGATTGCATGAGGGTAAGTCAATGGTGAGAGATTTTTCATTTTGGGTGAACTATCCCTTTAAAATAATTTCTCCTATCCTAGTTTAATATGCTGAGACAACTATAAGTAAGCAAGTTTGAATATGCATTTTGCTGCAACGGATGCATAACTATCCTCCCCCATTAGCACTTGCATTTGATGGAATGAGTTTTTAAGAGTCTTGAAATGTATGGCAGTAAATGAGGAATTGTGTATACATTGTTTTGTTTCTTCTGCACTGATGCACATGGAGACCTTTCATTTATTGATATGAACATTTTACTTGGCATGCAATGAGGTCCTGTCCACTAAATTGGATATTCATAAATCTGACCCTGCATGACATGCACCAGGCTGCATTGGGACAAGGTACAGTCACGCGGGGAATGCCTAACCCTGACGTTAGCTCAGCTCACTCATATGGCCTGCTATATACATGTCCACCAGTACATATATATTTACCCAGTGATCGGTGTAACAGATGTGTGTTTGAGAGCGTCAGTGAGGCAGGATAAAGATATGAGGTCTGTCAGATGGAAAATGAGTGGACGCTTTGACTCTCCTTACAGACTCGTAAATAGACACACATCCCAAAGAAAAGATACACATGTAATGAGAAAACTGAAGCTGAAAGCATGGGAATGCCCAAAATCTCCCTCCTCAGTCCACTCAGACCATTTATTCAAAAATAGGTAATTCAGGAATTGTCATCGTTATAACATCACAACCATCATCAACATTATAAACGTCAAGATTCAGGTTAAAGAAATGTATTAGAATGTGTAAGGGATTTTTTACCCACCATATTCCATATTTATTTATTTAATGCCAGCTACCCACATCCAGAACTCTTGATCTATGTTCACCATTCAGGGTAACTGGAGCTGGTCATGTTGTCAGGGGTCACCTCATGATGACGCAGGTGCCTCTGTGGCATTGCTGTTGCAAAGCTCATCTCTGTGACACAGACCATGTCATCACCTCTGTCAACCCCCTCGTCTGATCAGGAAGAATCTGGCCTGGAATAACCTTTTAACCTAGTCTTTTATGTACCATGAGGAATTTAAATACCTCAGTAAATGGAAACGGGTCTCATTGACACTTCTCTCCAGAAGTCCATTAGAATGCTTGTTAGTGCAATTCATGAAGAACATTAATAAGAACTTTCTTAAGAAAAGCAACACACCGCTCAACGCCAGCTTCAAACGCCTCTTTGGCCTCCAAGGAAAAGCAGATATTGTCGCGGAATGGGGATTTTATGAATTTGCTTGGCGAAAAAGCCAGAGGTGTGCGCATTAAACATTGAAAACATATTTGGGCTTAGAATAGAAAAAAGCAACCCCACACTGTTGCGAAAAAATGCCCTTACTGTGATATAAAATTACTTTATAGTGATATTAGATTTTTGTTAAACTGCATACTGTACCTCTGCTTCCACCCCAGTTTGTTGTTGTGAAGCTTCAGGGTGTGTACAGCACCATTGTCAACCAGTCAGTTCAAGTAAAATCTTGGTGCTGTTGTAATTATGGGGTTTGTAGCTGTGGTGGGCCTTCTTTGGTCAGCAGCTAGTACAGTGTGTCTCACTGCATTATCCTGCAGTCTGTGTGGGGCTGGTTGTGAACGCAGTGTCCAGCCCAGGACAATTCCTTTCAGGGAAACAACAACCTCAAAACTCAGGCATTCCTATCATTCCAGCCTGCTAGAATGGGCAGTGTGGCGCTGTTCCAAGAAGCTGCCAACACTTCTGTCTATCGAACACGCCAACACGTTCGATAACTTCACTGGTAGGTACCTGGAAGGAAACTTGTTTCAGACCGCCTTCCAAAGCACCATAACTGGGTCTAGAACAAACTCAAGTGAGCTATAGAGATAACCAAGCAAATATTTAATGACTACAATCCTTAGTTCTTGGTAGATATTGAAAAAAATCAAACAATGTTTTAAACTGTCATTGAGAATATTCGCCTATTTTGAGATAATCAGCATTAATGTCCACTTCGCTGGTTAACAGAAGTGTCTATTCTTGACTCTGTGACTAGCCTTGTAAATGGATCATTTCTGTTTAACATACTGTATTTTTAGTGAGCAAGCATTGTATATAATGAGTGATCTTTTTGGCAATTTTGTGTACATGATCACGCAGAAATACGGCATGTTGTTTCCAAGAGTTCCAATACACTAGGATCAGCTACATTATGTCAACTCGCTGACAAGCACCTCCTATCTCCTAGCAGACATTTTTTAATGGCTCAAGCATGTTTTCCGTCCCCGGTAAGCACTGGAAGCATGGCGTCAGCAGTGTGTGAGACCCGCGTTCAGTTCTCGTTTTGAAACCAGGAAGTAGTTGTGTTTGCATGATCAGTGATGAGCGCTATTTGGAGGATGCATTTTACCCTCTAACATTATATTTTTACTCCACTGATGGTTAGATTTGGGTGGGGGTGGGCAGCTCATAAAATAAGCACTCATCTTCACTGTATTACAGTCTGTACAGCTGAAAATAGCTTGCATCACAACACGCTTTTGGCGCCCCTCTGTGGACATTACACCCGGACAATGGATCTCACACAAGCCCATACTTTTCCCTTGACCAATGGGGCCAGCCTGCTTTGTAGATATAGAATAAGTATGCAGTTGTAGCAAGTGTAAGTAGTGTAGTATAATGCAAACATTGGATTTGTAAAACAGCTTTTTTATTTATTTATTTCAAACACAGTTAATGAAATCATGCAAAGCCTAAGAGATATTTTAAATAGTCAAACACATCCATTTTATTGATCATAATATCACGTAATTACAACATTCAAACTCTTATGAAAGAACTTCATGTCAGATGATTGGAGCCATGAGAGTGATCATGTGTCAGAGTTGCACAATCCTGATGTCAGTTACACTTCCTAGACTAGGTCAAAATGTATCTCTTGGACTTGAAACAAACCCACACATTTTATTGGGTAGAGCGTAAAATAATAAACCACGTGCTTGGAATCATTCCATCCATTTAGTTTTTCAGAAATACCTAATGTTCATGCAATGGAGTGTGATTTTTACTGGTCAAGTGATCCTCAAAATGATCCTGAGTGACTGCAGGATTCTGTAGAGATCTTATAAAGGAAGGAAATATTCTAATACAGTTGCAGTTCTACTGCTAATTGTGCTTAAAAGTATGTGAACATGGGTGCTAGCTGTGAAATCACTTAATTTAGAGACATGCCCCACTTCTCTAGTTAGGAATGATGACCCCTTTTTTTTTAACCTGTGACATGTTTTATGGTTCTTGTTTGAGGGGTTACATAATTTGATGCTCATGTGTACACAGTGGCCCCAATATTATTTGGACACTTAAGCCAAACTCTAATTATATGCTTGCCAATATATGACAAAATATCAAACCCAGTAGCATTTATTTGAAAGAAAAAACGTACAAGAACTCTTTTTAAGCAAAACATTTATGAATATAACCAATAAAGCAATAGATAAACCGTTCAAAGTTGAGACACAATTTTTTTAACATTTTCTGGTTGTCAAACTTTGTGGAATACATTTAATCCATAGGTAATGTGAAGAACTCAACCTTTGGTTACTCTGCTAGGACACCTGTGTGAACTTGAGGTGAACTGACTTCATACATTCACTATTGGCCACTGTTTAAAATTAAAAAAAGGAAAGGTTGTTAGATTTTTTTTGCAGATGCCTTTTGATTTGAATATGTGTTATATAATGCAAAGATATTTCCACATTTTTAAGTAAGGCTTAAGTGTCCAAATACTTTTGGGAACACTGTACAGTACCTGTAACACTATGTATATAAATGTTTATATACGTGTCACCAGTGTATTTGTAAATGTATGTACATGTGTGGTCAGTATGTCATGATTTACAGCTGTTTAATCATTAACATTGCTGTAAATGCCTGGCTGACCTGGCAAGCACTACACTGCTGTGACTCAAACAAAAGTGTCTTTAGAGGTGTAGAGACAGATAAAACAATCTTCAATCTGATGGGAATATTGACCCAACAGTTGAAGATTTCCCTGTGCTCTTATCCTTCTTTCTTTCATATGTCTTTCTCTGGTATTTCAAGTGATCAGGGTCCTTATTAAATCAGTGAAATCTAGATAGGTTAAGTTTGTCAAGACAAACTTTAATGTTGACTTGAAAAGCCCTGTCTGAAAGATTCAAATAGATATTTAGACATTGCAGTAAGACAAACAGCCAGCCAGCCAGCTAGTGACAGACAGACAGACAGACAGACAGACAGACAGACAGACAGACGTACAGACGGACGGACGGACGGATGGATTGATGGATAGATAGATAGATAGATAGATAGATAGATAGATAGATAGATAGATAGATAGATAGATAGATAGATAGATAGATAGATAGATAGATAGATAGATTGATTGATTGATTGGTGAGCAGATTTTACCATTATTTTAGTGGACTGGAAAAGTTTAAACTGTTGTTTTAGCACAGCGGTTGATTGACATATGGGCTGGTGTGAGTATTTCTGTAACTGCTGATCTCCTGGGATTTTCACACACAACAGTCTTTAGATTTTACTGTGAATGGTGTCAAAAAACATCCAGTGAGTGGCAGTTATTTGGATGGAAACACCTTGTTGATGAGAGAGGTCAACAGAGAATGGCCAGACTGGTTCAAACTGGCAAAGTCTACGGTAACTCACATAACCACTCTGTTCAGTTGTGGTGGGAAGAATATAATGTCAGAATGCTGTTCTGAGATGCGTGTTGGCGCTGTTTTGTCGGCACGAGGGGGACATACACAATACTAGGCAGGTGGTTTTAATGTTGTGGCTGATCAGTTGATCAGTAACCTAATATAAGCCAACCTGTGTCATGTAATTGACCCAGGTACTACCACTAATAGTAATAATGACAATAATAATAACATGAAAAAATGAAAACTAAGTTATTTTATTACTCACCCCTGTGTTGTTTTAACACAATGGGAGGACTAGTGAAAAATATTGTTGCCAGTGATGTCATAAAATGCAGTTTAAGGTGACCACCACTTCAAGCTTCAAAAGGACACACAAGTATAAATCAGAAATCTAATAAATGATTGTATGCAACTAATGTTTATTTCTGAAAGCATTTTGGTGAGGAGGTTTGGTGAGAAACAAAACAAAATCTAAGTTCACCTTTGTGTTTAGAAAAAGAAAGTCATATAGAGTTAGAACAACAAAAGGGTGAGTAAACAATGAATGCATATTTATTTTTGGGTGAGCTAATTCTTTTAAAAAAAAGATAGACTACTCCAGATCAGTCTTAAGGTCTGTGCCAATTTTGGTGGATGTAGCTTGAAAGCAGGAGTTATAGTCAGAAAGTCTGACTGAGGGATTTTGAAAAAAACGTAAACTAAGTCTGTAGAATAAAGGCTGAAACATATTTCTATCAGGAAGACTCGCAGATTTGAGTGAGAATTAAGATGACATTTATTTGATGAATATAAAACAGAAAAGTAATGTCTCTCTTTGTCGTAGGCCCCATCTGGCGGTCCGAAGAAGTTTACTTGGAACCGTCATATCCTGCCGGAGATAGGAGGCAGTGGCGAGGAGCCTACCCCCGTGCAGGATGGGACTCAACCAGTGGTGGTGGGGTGGTGGAGGTTGCAGTGTTAGCACAATGAAACAGCAATGTGATAGATTGTGAGCAGACTTATAAAGCAACGGCTTACATGTGATTGGCTGGGAATTACACCTCTAATGGTGCTATGATGTGCAGCTGCTAGTCTTCCCGCTAGAACTACGCTTCGCTTACATTTCAAGCCAGTACTTAGACGCGAGCGCTTGGCCAACGTTAATTGTTAATACATTTCGTGCGCTTATGTGTTACTCTTGCAGTTACAAACCTCAGACCACAAGAGGGTTGTGTTTTGAATTGAACACTGACATATTTCGCAACGACACATGAAATTGAGCTTGCGTACCAAGGTGCGTCTGCATACACGTACTTGCATAGAGTATGATTGTGCCTTTTACAGTCAAGCCAACATAACAAGTTTCATTTGTTTCTCAAGTTAGACGCACCTAGATTTCACCCTTTGTTGTTGTTTTTTTCTGGTTTAGTCTGGAAATTCCTTTATATTTGTGGCATTGATTCAGCATTGAAAGTGTTTGATACCACAAATCAATCATTGTTTCACATTTTCGCTATTAAATCCTGGCTAATCTGATGCCACGTTGCACACGCACAAATCTCTTTATTATAAACACAACTGTCACTGATCTTTCGTACGGGAGTCCCTGAACCAACCCTCCCTCAGACTAAACAGGAAAAACGTAAAATATTAGAATACAACCAGTTGGTAGTGAATGTAGCGCACACGTCTGAAGCTGTTTGAATGTGGCAGATTTCTGTCACCAGTCTTAAGACGCATCTTGCTGGTGTGGCATTTCTGTGCATGTCATTGACAAAGGTTGTTAATCTCTCAGACACGTTTATCCTGAGCATCTGTAAGCCCTCTCTCTCCCTAATACTCACATGTATCCTGCTAACAAACAGGGTTGGGAGGGTTACTTTTGAAATGTATTCCACTACAGATTACAGAATACATGCTGTAAAATGTAATTTGTAATGTATTCCGTTAGATTACTCAAGGTCAGTAATGTATTATAAATACTTTGGATTACTTCTTCAGCACTGGTAGATTTTTTCACTTGTTTTGACTATAAAAACTGCCAGTGCAGTAAGACAAAATACACATGTTAAAAATACATTCTCTGAAAAACCTAAATATCTTATGCAGTGATGTTTCTAAAACAAAATAAACCAAACTGATGTTGTTTCAAGGTTTTTTTTAGATATTTTAACAGGAAAAAAATACATACATTATTATCAAGAATGTGATTTTGCTCTAATATCAAAGAAAAAAATGTATTATGATCTAACGCGAATGTTCTTGATAAAAAAATATGATTGTGTCTGGTAACATGTGCATGTAAAATGGCTAAATAGCATTTTAGCTTAGTGTAATGCGGAGAATTTACACGTTTTATTTCTATTTCTTCTGCTCCAAACTTACTTCAAACTTACTTCTCTGTTTGCTCGTATGAATGTAACACATCATAAGAAAGTGTTTCACCGCTGTTCAAATGCACTTTGATCGCATCATTTATATGTATAAATGTTTTCCATCTGAAAGGACTAAATATTAAATGAATCAAATGACAATAAAATGCAAAATAATCTCTTCTGTAATCAAAATACTTTTTGAATGTAACTGTATTCTAAATACCAATTATTTAAATTGTAACTGTAGTGGAACACAGTTACTTATATTTAGTATTTTAAATATGTAATCCCATTACATGTATTCCATTACTCCCCAACCCTGCTAACAAATATATCTGTTTTTTAATGTCGAAAATGCATGACCTCATATCAGATGTGTGTGTCAAATGTGTTTTGAGTATAATCTCTCACTCACAGAGTAGCTCTACTGTTTCTTGACATCTTGTACAAACAGTAGTCACACACATAAACACATGACATATAGCGTGGACATCAGACTAAGAGATAGCAAAACAATCTGTTTGAAATGATGTTATTTCTTTGAATATTTAGCCTGAAGAGTGATCATTTTAGTTTTCTAAATCTTAAACTGAAATGATCTCTCTGTTTTTTTTTTTTTGTTTGTTTTTGTTTTATAGATCATAAGGCTAACAGACACTACTTTTATAGTTGAGGATTTAAAGGGGTAGTTCACCCACAAATTAAAGTTTGGTCATCATTTACTCACCCTCATGTCATTCTTAACCTATATGACTTTTTATCTTCTATCCTCTGTGGAATTCAAAAGGAGAAATTTTGCAGAATGTTCACACTTCTCTGAGGAACAGACTAAAAATTAAGTTGTTATTTGCTGATAATCTACCCCTCCACTGTAATTCTCAAATCTCATTCACAGACGTGCACATTCAATCTGGTTTGAAGTCAATGACACCAAACGGCATTGGTTCTAGTGTGTATCAAATCCAAAAGTGAAGTTTGAAAATGCAGAAGGGCGAATGAGGTTTGACAGCTACAGCAGAGGGGAAGATTGTAAGTGAATAACAACATATAGACTACTTTTACTGTGCTTTTTTGTCCCTTTTGGAGCTTGACACCTCCTAGTGGTCACTATATACATTCGTTGTATGGAAAAGAGCAGTTTGAAGATTCTGTTCCACATAAGAAATAATTTTAATTTTTGCATTTACTAATTTAAATGCACCTTCAAAGGTTACTTCCCTCTAGTACCTCGAAGCGGTCTGTTTACTTCAACTGTTTCTTTCAATATGACTTTGCAAAAACATTTTGGCTCATCCCCTACAAGTGTTCTTCCTTTTACTGTACAGTTTAGGGAAGTGTCAGAAACTCACTAAACTAAGTTTTACCTTAGGCCAAAGTATGCATGATTGTTACATAATGAGATTTCCCTTTATCTTAAAGGGGACATATTATGTGAAATCCACTTTAAAAAATTTTTTTAACATAATTATGTGTCCCCAGTGTGTATAGACAACCACAAAATATGGTAAAAGACCATCCTCTCATTTCTTTCCTTTCCCCATCAATAAAAAAACATTGTTTCTGAACGAGCCATTCAGGTTTGCAGCCCCTTATGATGTCAAAAGGGGAAAGGTACTGCCCACAGCTACTAAGTGTCTTAGATTCGCCCTCATTAAAACCTGAATGAGCAGCGCACAGTCCACCATATTTATCTCCTCGCTAGAGCCGCTTGTGCTAACTCGAACCACTTCAACAACGATGGTCAACACAAAGCTGGATTTTGAACAGGACTACAAAACACGGGTATAAAGGCACGGTAGAATAAACGATCTGTGAGGTATTTTGAGCTGAAACTTGACAGATACATTCTGGAGACAGCTTATATTACATAGTGTAAAAGGGGGCATAATATGTCCCCTTTAAAGGTTAAAATTCTGTCCTGATTCACTCACCCTCATGCCATTCTAACCTATATGACTTTATTTCTTCCATGGAACACAAAAGATGTTAGGCAGAATCATAGCCTCAGTCACCATTCACTTTCTTTAGATCTTTTTTTTCTCCATACAATGAAAGCGAATGTAACTAAAGATAACATTCTGCCTAACATCTCTTCCTCCTAAATTATGACAGAATTTTGGGTGAACTATCCCTTATATACAGGTCCTTCTCAAAAAATTAGCATATTGTGATAAAGTTCATTATTTTCCATAATGTAATGATAAAAATTAAACTTACATATATTTTAGATTCATTGCACACCAACTGAAATATTGCAGGTCTTTTATTGTTTTAATACTGATGATTTTGGCATACAGCTCATGAAAACCCAAAATTCCTATCTCAAAAAATTAGCATATCATGAAAAGGGTCTCTAAACGAGCTATTAACCTAATCATCTGAATCAACTAATTAACTCTAAACACCTGCAAAAGATTCCTGAGGCTTTTAAAAACTCACAGCCTGTTTCATTACTCAAAACCGCAATCATGGGTAAGACTGCCGACCTGACTGCTGTCCAGAAGGCCATCATTGACACCCTCAAGCAAGAGGGTAAGACACAGAAAGAAATTTCTGAACAAATAGGCTGTTCCCAGAGTGCTGTATCAAGGCACCTCAGTGGGAAGTCTGTGGGAAGGAAAAAGTGTGGCAAAAAACGCTGCACAACGACAAGAGGTGACCGGACCCTGAGGAAGATTGTGGAGAAGGACCGATTCCAGACCTTGGAGTAGAAACATCTAGAGCCACCGTGCACAGGCGTGTGCAGGAAATGGGCTACAGGTGCCGCATTCCCCAGGTCAAGCCACTTTTGAACCAGAAACAGCGGCAGAAGCGCCTGACCTGGGCTACAGAGAAGCAGCACTGGACTGTTGCTCAGTGGTCCAAAGTACTTTTTTCGGATGAAAGCAAATTTTGCATGTCATTCGGAAATCAAGGTGCCAGAGTCTGGAGGAAGACTGGGGAGAAGGAAATGCCAAAATGCCTGAAGTCCAGTGTCAAGTACCCACAGTCAGTGATGGTCTGGGGTGCCATGTCAGCTGCTGGTGTTGGTCCACTGTGTTTTATCAAGGGCAGGGTAAATGCAGCTAGCTATCAGGAGATTTTGGAGCACTTCATGCTTCCATCTGCTGAAAAGCTTTATGGAGATGAACATTTCATTTTTCAGCACGACCTGGCACCTGCTCACAGTGCCAAAACCACTGGTAATGGTTTACTGACCATGGTATTACTGTGCTCAATTGGCCTGCCAACTCTCCTGACCTGAACCCCATAGAGAATCTGTGGGATATTGTGAAGAGAAAGTTGAGAGACGCAAGACCCAACACTCTGGATGAGCTTAAGGCTGCTATCGAAGCATCCTGGGCCTCCATAACACCTCAGATGTGCCACAGGCTGATTGCCTCCATGCCACGCCGCATTGAAGCAGTCATTTCTGCAAACGGATTCCCGACCAAGTATTGAGTGCATAACTGAACATAATTATTTGAAGGTTGACTTTTTTTGTATTAAAAACACTTCTTTTATTGGTCGGATGAAATATGCTAATTTTTTGAGATAGGAATTTTGGGTTTTCATGAGCTGTATGCCAAAATCATCAGTATTAAAACAATAAAAGACCTGCAATATTTCAGTTGGTGTGCAATGAATCTAAAATATATGTAAGTTTAATTTTTATCATTACATTATGGAAAATAATGAACTTTATCACAATATGCTAATTTTTTGAGAAGGACCTGTATATTGAAAAGAGTATTCTGGAACACTTAACTGTCTGTTCTCTCACAGTTCAGTATTGAAACGAGTCCAGCTGTGCTGATGTCTCTTCCAAAGACACAACCACACTTCAAAGTGCTGTTCTGAAAACTATTTGAAGCGTTCATAGGAAGTTCTAGCAGTTCAGTTCAAACTGTAATTGCACACAGCAGGGGCTGTGGAGGAGCGTGTGTAGGTCATGAGAAAGTCACAACCCTCTGTATGTGTGTGTGGGTATTAAAGAGAGGTCCAGTGCTTTATGATATTAATGGACTGTGAGAAGACAGATCAATGGAGAGCCAGAGAACACCAATAAATAGACCTGTGTAAGGGGGTTTCGATGGGCAAGGAGGAGGCGAGAACCGGCTTGGCAATATAAATAAGAGTTTAATAATAAACTGAACCAAAAACACACAAACACAAACACACAGAGCAGCTGCCTGTAATTCTCTCTCTCTCGAACTGTCGTCACTGGACGCCTTTATCCCTCACGCGCCCCCATCAGGCTGATTGGGGACGGGGCGTGCGTTGTTCCGGCCTGGCCAGGTCAGGCTGATTCCAGCCGGGGTGTTCGCTGTCCTTTTCTGCATAACGCGGCACCGTTCTGCTGTCGATTCTGCATAACACGCCAGCTCATTTGAGCTTATCACGGCCAATTGGGCACGTTTCGCAGACGATATTTCAAATAATAATAAAATTATTATTTTGGGCAATCCATTTATTTTGCCTTTTTTGCTATTTTTTCATCTTCCTTGATTTCTTTTGTTTAAAAAGTTATAAGTTGGCAGTCAACAAACTTTCCTGTACTTTTTTAGCACTATAAAACACATTCAGCTTTTGCAGATTCAAAATGTTTTCCTGTGATTGTCATTCCAGTGTACGTACATTTATGTCGTATTAAAATGTCTGGGTAAACACATTTTTTGTATAAACTGTAAGCTACTTTAGATGTGGTTTCCTTTGCAGAGTGTTGGCAGCTTTAGATTGAGCGGGAGGTGTATTCCACTAATTTAACAAGATGAAGGAAATTCAGGTCAAATATGTGAGCAGAGATGAGGTGTAGTAAGCATCTGTTGTGTTTGTTTCAGATAACCATTCAGAGAGACAGTGGGTTAGACGTCAGCTCCCCGAAACATGGCAAGATTGACCCTAAAAACGCCCCTCATGTAGGGGGAGCCAGTGGGCTGGGGGCACAGGTGCGTTACACCCCATAGCATCATGACACAATCAACTCCATCAAAGTTATTAGGTGACAAGAACCTTAAGAAGAAGTCATTTTTCACCACAAAATGAACAGAAAGGAGTAAATAAAATTAAGCTTATTTTATTAAACCTTTAAGATGTATTATTTTCATTTTAATTATGCACATTTCCTCGCCAACTGTCATTAGCATAATATATTATATACATATATACATATACATACATACATACATATATATATATATTTTGGGCTGAAATTTGTCCTGGACATGTTTTTTGTTTTTTTTTATTCTATTTTTTTATTATTATTATTATTTTTCTCTTCTTTTTTTATGAGCTTCACCCATAAATCCAACTTTATTTAAAAAAAAAAAGATTGAAATTCTCTTCTGGTTCTTCTCTATGTTTTTGCATTGGCACTTCTGCTGTAGTTTCTGTACTCCTTGAACTACTGTTGAAATTTGTCATTGCAAAACTGCTAATGTTGTTTACACTTGTACAATTTTTTTCTTTCTGATGTTCATTTGTAAGTCACTTCAGATAAAAGCTTCTGCTAAATTATTAATGTAATGTAAATCCATCTCTAACTCCAAAGCAAGTCATCTAAATCAGAGCATGAGTTTTAGAAGGAATGTCCTCTTTAATGAAAGTTTATATAATCCCTTAATTATTATTATGCTTTAGTTCTTAAAGGGCTAGTTCATGGGATAGAAATAAATCTTTACCCATAAGTCTTTATTTCTTCTATGGATCTCAAAAAGAGGTTTAAGGCAGAACATTAGCCTGTCTCGATTCACATTGTATGGCAAAGAAATGCAGTGAAAGTGAATGTTGACTGAGGCTGCCAGTCTCTAACACCTCAGTGCCTTACAGTACCTAACATTTCCTTTTCTGTTTCATGGAAGTTTTAAACAACTTGAGGGTAAATGATGACAGAATGTTATTTTTTCTGGTAAAATATCCTATAAAGTCTTATTAAATCAATACTCTACGCACACAGATGTCATTGTGGCAATTTCTCTAAAATCAGAAAATCTAAATCATCTAGGTGGTAATATCTCAGCAAATTGCCTTTATGTTCATATAGGTGGCAGAGATACAGCAGGTCATACTCACCCTCAGGTCTACCGTCTAGACGGCGGACACAAAGTTTACCAGATCTCCCAAGCAGAGAAAGACGCTGTGCCCGACGAGGTGAAGAGAGCGTCACGGGAGATGGCGGAGAAAGCTTTCAAGCAGAGGTACACTCATCCATCTGTCTCTCATTCATCACTCACTCTCACCCACCCTCAGTTCAAACACTCACAGATTTCTCCAAAACTCCTACACTTGACCCTGTCTGACCTTTACCCTGTACCCTGAGTGACTGTTAATCACTCCAAACATTTCACAGTGAAGCTCAGGACTGTAGAAAAACCCCCACTCCCATTAAAAACCCTCTGCGTTTGTCAAAGCTGTGTGTGCGTGTGTGCGTGCATGTGTGTGTGTGTGTGTGTGTGTGTGTGTGTGTGTGTGTGTGTGTGTGTGTGTGTGTGTGTGTGTAAAATAAAACCGGTACAGGTCTGTAAGCAGAGGTTTTGTTCCAAAACCTTGTAGGCTCCCTATGTAGGCAGCATTTTAGTCATCATAGGCATGCTTCCAGTGCAAAGGCTGTTTGATAATCAAAGATGATAATGCTTTCTTGATTTGGCAATATTCTAAGGCAGCATCACACGCATCCTTCACAGAGAATTCCAGAGTGTATTGCGACAAGCTCAAAAAAAGAAGCAAAGCAAAAAATACAAGATGGCAAAGCAAGAGAAATGTAAAAAAAATTGTTCAATTGAATTTGCAATGGTCTATTTTCAAAATCCCTAACTCGCGATTTGCTGCCTCTGTTCTAAATCAGTAACTCATAAGGCTCTGTTTCAGTGAGAATAAAAGTGGTAGATAGCAAGGCAGCTCACTAGAGTTTGGAACAGATACATAAAATGGCGCATAAAATAGTGGCAGGCTCAAGATTACACAATGGACACTACAGAGCCACAGAGGTCTTCAACAGGCCCAGCTATCTCAAATATGCACATCATGACTGCTACGATTCACAAGGCTCTGTGTGTGTGTGTGTGTGTGTGTGTGTGTGTGTGTGTGTGTGTGTGCATGTGTGTGTGTGCAGAGCCCTATGAGGCAGCATGAGAGTTATTCATCGTGATGGAGGCGTCTGTACTGTCTATCAAGCTTCATGTCCAATATTTGCACACTCTCCATGCTACCACACTTAAGTAGGAGTCAAAGGAGAAGCTGCATTGATATATCAATACTTTCTGTTAACTGTACATAAGAATCGACATGCAGTGTAGTCGCTGTACAATATCAAGGCAGTTATAAATGGTTAAATGTGTTCGAGGAAGACAAGACAGATCACAGTTCAGCATGCAAATAGATGTAAGAAAATTCAGTATGCAAATTCATTATGCAAATATTAAGTGGACATCATCACTTTTATATTGTTTTCAATGCTGAACATTCTATCAATGTAAATGAAGGGGTCATTTTCACTTTTACAAAAAAACGGAAAAGATTGCACACCTAAATGATAAAATAATAAAACTGATTTTACAAAGTTTTAATGTAGACTTTATATTAAAAGATTTAGGCTAAATAATTGCTGAAGTTCAATACTTAAGATTAGAGGTTAAAACAAAGTATCATTTGATGGCGGAAATTCTTCTGTTGCTTTAAAGCATTTCCTATATTGAAAACTTGCACTCGCAGATGGCCTTTATGTTTGCACATTGTTCTATTCTGCATGCTGTCTGTCATGTTCGCAATAATTGAATCTTGGTCAAGATAGGTTATGTCAGGTGTTTCCACAGGAAGTGGGATTTTGTCTACCTTATTCACATTCACACAAATTTGTGTGTTGCATATTTAAACCACATACCATTATTTTGTGAGTGCAGATCTTTTTTATTTTGATGTGCTATAATGCAGGAAATGCTGGAAATTTGTCAGTCTTAGAAATGGATGAAATTAGTGGAGGAACAATTCATTCATTTTCGCTGCATTGTTTGTATTAATCAATAATTCAGAGTAAATTCTTTAAATTCTAAATTCTAGAGACAGTTGTGTGTGAACATTTCAGGAGATCAACAAACAATCATGCCAGGGTCCGGATCACTGAGATCACATTTTTCCCCCATTCTGATGGTTGATATGAACATTAACTGAAGCTCCTGACCCGTATCTGCATTATTTTATGCACTGCTGCCACATGATTGACTGATTAGATAATCGCATGGATGATTGTTGGTGCCAGATGTGCTGGTTTGAGTATTTCTGAAACTGCTGATCTCCTGGGATTTTCACACACAACTGTCTCTAGAATTTACTCAGAATGGTGCCAAAAAACATCCAGTGAGTGGCAGTACTGTAGACGGAAATGCCTTGTTTATAAGAGAGGTCAATGGAGAATGGCCAGACTGGTTCAAACTGACAAAGTCTACGATAACTGACATAACTGTACAATTATGGTGAGAAGAACATCATCTCAGAATGTTATTCTGACATGCAGGTTGGTGCTGTTTTGGCAGCACGAGGGGGACCTACACAATATTAGACATGTCTTGAGTATTTTAACCTTGCATATATCCTACCCTGTTTTACTGATAAGCAATGTTAAGGACATGTTGAATGTGTGCACCTGCCTGTTTAAGTAAAAGTATGTGATACATTAATTATTTTGAGATTATGTGGATTTGTTTTTGGTATGGGGATATGGTATTCATTTTATTTGTTTAGGTCTTAAAAAGTCTAAAATTTGATTTTAAAACTCTGCAGCAAACCTGTTCCGAAATATGATTAAATACCTCGGGTACTTAGCAACCCGGCACTTATATCTATCACAAATGGATCTACAAAATGCTCATATAGTGTCCATTTTTAAGACAAGTTAAAACATAATAGAATTATTTACAGTGTGTTCCTATATATTTTGGTGTTTTATTTTCATATTTATTATGATATCATATAATATAATATGATGCAAAAAAAAGATTATAGACCGGTATTCATTACTTTCACACTGAAATTTTTATGAGACTCATGAGCCTGTCTAACACATACTGAATTTAACACATAAGCTACACATACATTACCCATTTGTATTTTCTCAGGCACGTATTGAGTCTAAATAGATGTATAACTTAAACCTGTAAAGCCTGACATATGTAAGAAATGTATGAAAATTATTTTCTTTACATTAAACTGTTATTAGTACCATTAGGCAAACTATAAAAAGAAATCATTAAAGAAATAACTATTTTTTATTTTATGTATCATATTTAATACACCATTAGGCTTTAAAGTTTATGCAGAATAATTGGTATTATCCTCCTGAGGCCTAGCAATTCATTTTTGTACAGGACATTTTTATTTAAGTTTTTCTTAGCTATACATGCTACAGTGGTAAATCTTGGGGTATTATCAGAAGACTCTCTGGGATTTTCTATATAATACGCATGAATGGAATGGAATGTTATTGAGAGAGACCTCAAAAGTCTGTTGTAGCATATTTGATACATATGGATTTCAACATACTTTTTCCAATAAAATAATATACAAAATATTAACCAAGCATAAGTTGCTTATATTCAGAAAATACTCTTTTTAAAATATCAGTAACAATATAATCATTACTTTTAATTTGTTAAAATAAGCTGTCATTTATCCCAACATAAGTCATTTTTTGCTCAAGTCCATCACCATTTTAAATAGCTAACTATAAAAATGTAAATAACTTTTTTCACAAATAACCAATAGATGGTGCCATAAACATGCTTTCTCAGCAAATATTTGTATATTAACAAATTAACGCAATTAATTAATTTGATTAAAAAATGTTAATCGATTGACAGCCCTAAAATATGTGTGTGTGTATATATATATATATATTTATTTATTTATTTGAAAGCGTGATCATAATAGTGTATTATTCAGTCAAATTGTAGCAGTTGCTTCCATGTACTCTCTCTGTCTCTGCTTTCCCTCTGCTGCATGGCCACGCTGGCCACTTCTCACTCTAGTCTGTGGACAAGTTTGCAATTGAGGAGAAAATAACAGCAGTCTGTCCTCTCTCCAATAACACTGCGCAAAGAATGTGCGCTTCAGAGGCCAAGCAGGAAACCCACAGCGTGTGTGTGTCAGAGAGAGAGAGAGAGAAAATTCAAAGTAGGAGGAAAGGTAATGATTATATCATGAATAAGAGAGTCCATTTTACACTTTAGGTGATCTTTTCCACATTCAGATGTAACAAAAACCATAAAGCAGTACTTTTTTGTTACTGTTTACAGAGATTTTTGATCCAGGTAGCACTGGAAAGGATGAGGATAATTTTTTTTTAAAAGAAACAATGTGTCACCGTTTTATAGAAGTAGAACGTTAGATCACTGTGATGAGGAGAAGGCGTGGGGAGAGGGAAAGGGAGAGTGGAGACACAGAGAGAGAGAGAGAGAGAGAGAGAGAGAGAGAGAGAAGAACTTGCTCGCCGGCTCCCGGATGCGCAGTCGCCTTGTCCTCAACCGCTCCACTGACGGATGCCAGCTTGCTCCTCACCTGGCAGATGGCAGCAAGTCCATCGCCCCCTGGCGGACAGAACCGCACCTCCCCTTCTTCGGCGGATTGCGGCGGTTCCTCCTGGCCAGCAGCGACCACTCCGTCCCAAGGCAGACGGCCACGGCTGCTCCCCTGGTGGATGGCAGCGGCGAGGACCCCACGACAGCGCATCTCTCCTCCCTCTCGGGTAAGGACGGGCAAGGAAGATGCGGGAACAGGCTGAACAGTCAACATAAAATTTTATAAGAAACTAAACATAAAAAGTCTAGGTTACGGATGTAACCTCCGTTCCCTGATGGAGGGAACGAGATGTTGTGTCGAAGAAGCGACACTAGGGGTCTCTCTTGAGAGCCTTTCACATCTCTGATCTATGAGAAAAGGCCAATGAGAAATTGTCAGACAGAATTTGCATGTCCCGCCCCCGGACTTACGGGTATAAAGGGAGGGAAATGCATCTGTTTCATTCAGGATTTTTCTGAGGAGCCGACAATGTGGTTCGGCCAAAACAGTGGCTCGGTTCAGCGATGTGGCCAGGAGGACACAACGTCTCGCTCACTCCATCAGGGAAAGGAGGTTACATCCGTAACCTAGACGTTCCCCATCTGTCGCTCAATTCGACGTTGTGTGGAAGAAGCGACACTAGGGGTTAATTTAAATCACGCCATGCACTGAACCGTGTACGTGTACTGCTGACACAGGAGCGGGCAGGCTCGTGTCTTTGCCATGCACTGCAGTAAAGCGGTCGTCCTACAGGCCCTGGAGGGGAGCACCGGGCGATCGTCGAGGGTAGTAAGAGCGGAGGAGTGAGGAAGACGGTTTCGGGCAGTAAAAGGTGCCCTTTACAGCTTACTCAACTCATCATGCACGTCCGAGAAGAAAGGAACCGGGGGGGGGGGGCAGCTGTTGCACGCAGGCCCAAGGAACCAATTGAGTAGCCATGAGTGGGGGGGCGATGGTCTCCACTCCTGCCTCGCTTGCATAGCGGACATCTGTGCATCAGCCTCAGACTGGCGAATGGACCCGAAGGTGGCGGCCAAAGAGAGTCATCGGCATCAGACGCCACTGTGACGCTCTCCGATGCAGTGGCAATGTCGTCATCTGATTCCGGGGCTCAAGGGAGAATGCCTGCTGGCCGCGAGGTGAGCCGCACTCATCCCGAGCTCAGACGGAAGCAAACAAGCATGCCGGGGGGGCGGGTTGTTCGCTGGGATTTAACCAGCGAAACCGAGCCCATCATTATCACCAAATCGCATTCATCGCCAGCGGCGCCGGCCTCAATCCTGTAGGAAGGATTTCTCTCGTGAAGAAAGAAAGACGCGACCGCAATTCTGCCATGGTTATGTTCTCGCACTGAGAACATGAACCATTCCTAAAACGCTGCCTGCATGAGATCGCAGCCCAGGCACGCGAGGCAGGTTTTATGACCGTCACAAGTGGAGAGAAATCAACCGCATCCAAAAACTACACAGAGGCGGAAAGACGTCTTTAAAAAGACGCGTCCTGAAAAGGACGTTCAACGCTGAAAAAGTTGCACGTTTTAATGTCACAATGCAAACAATTTTGTTGTTCCTAATAGAGGTTGACCGAAAGTAAATTTTGCAGATACTGATATCTAAGGTGGTGGAAAAGGCAGAAAACTGATTAATCGGACGATAATTTTGAAATAGATTTATAGAATGTAACAAAATAAAACATTTTAATTGTATTTTCTTACAATGACAGGCACAGATATGGCGGCTACAAGAGTCCATGAATGATATCCCATATGCAGTTTATTGATCAACCAAAATCCCAATAATAACCACAAAAAAAGTTAAGAGATGTGCATAACAAGGGACTTTTAACTATAAACATCCTGTACTACTATAAAAATGCTCTAAAAAACTCTAACATTCACAGCAGACTCTTATTTTGAAATGACAGAGACTTTTAACAATAGGCTCCATTGCAGTGCTCTATATCTAAGAATCTGCCAAATTAAGCTTTTAATAGCCTATCTATTCACCAGGTGAAGGGTTTTGTACAGTTAGTATATTTTACTGGATGAGGTTTAATGAGGAATAAAGTTTATTATTATTCACAAGATATGAAGTTGGTGACATAATGTGTCTGATGGGGCACATTTAGCACAACTAGATGCATTTTTCTGTACATGCCCTCTTAAAAAATGCCATGCTTTAATTTAGAATACTTAATTATCTAATCAAAATAACACAATATGCACTGAAGTGAGGATAAAAGTCTGAATGAATATTGTCTATGATGAAAGATTTAGATACAGCAAATCCCCATGAGGTGTCAGTGATTGTTTTTATTTCACCTCAAAGCATTATTGTAATGCTGTAGAGCCAAGCCGCTCTAACTGTAGATTCCTCCAGCGCTAGCCTCAGAGGGACACATAATGGAGGAAAAATAATAATAAATAAAAAACTATCGAACTAATGGCATAGATTTTTGCCATTAACTGATAGTTCCACAAAGCAACTAGTGGCACCTTTTAATCATTCCTCCACTAGTTCCTTTAGACTTCATTTTCTTTATGCAAAATATTGTATTATTTTGTTTTTCAGTTGATTATGTTGTAAAAATGGACATGCTATTATGAGATTCACCTGGTTACTGTTTGACGCTGAGAACTCCAGACCTCTAACTTCCCATCCCTCATACACCCATTGACTCGGCTTTGAGCACCTGGGATTGCATGTGTGCGGGTGCTGGTCGTGGAGCTGTAGGGACTTGCCTGTAGAGCAATGTTTATACAACTCCTCCTACACTCAAGTGTGCACCATTGTCTCACTTGACAGATGCACTTAACGTGTGACTAAACAGAACATGTGATGAATCAGTGTCATCTCAAAGCCTTCTTTAAAGGAGATCTTGAGGTCAAACTCCAGAACCTTCCTTTAAGACTTACTTAATATTGTTTACATGGTTTAACTGTGCAAGGCAAGAATGTATATGTATATATATGTGTAAATGTAAAAACTCACTGCTGTGATGCTAGCGTATTCTGATGGTTTCTTGGTCGCTAGGTGGTTTCTCACTGGTCAAAAGAGTCAAAAGCCCACCATCAAGTCTTTATGGCATTCTAGTTCCTATATATGGTACAGAATCTTCTTTCTTTAAAGTTAAAATGAATCGTCCACCAGGAGAAAATGTTAACTCTGACTGCTTAGAAAAGCTTACCTCTTTTCAACCACCTACATGATTTGAGCTATCATTCATGTCCATAGCACTAACTATGGATTATAAATTACATGCCAAATTATTGGCTTTTGTCAATTGTATCCCTAACCCTATCTATGAGCAATAATAATATTGATTGCCTTAAAAAACACCACTAATGCTACATGTGGATTACACGTTATTATGCATTTGTGATTGTAAATGCTGCAAATTGTGTTTTTCTAATGTTGTTTCTTTTGTTTACAGGCTCAAGGAGAATGAGATGAGTGAGTATGATGCCTCCACATATGACCGTTTCTCAGGAGCGGTCAGACAACAAGTCCAGTCAATCCGCATCATTTTGGACAGCCTGCAGGTAAACATTTATCCCATTCCAGGAGTGTTAAAGGTGTAGGTCATAATTCATAATTTGCTTAAGCCGGTGTCACACTAGCAGACTCTAAACCACTCTATTTTTTTGCCGAGGGTGTCACATATGCAGACTGTTTTGCTGAGATCTCGCTCTCTTTGGGCAGAGGTATATATACTTGCCGATTAAGAGTTGTGGAGGGGCGACAAACTTATCAACTCACCTCAACTCTCTCTCTGATTCCATCACGTGAAGCTCGCCAAAATAACAACAGGAGTACCAAGTGAGCATACACAATTGTAATAGAGTGATTTAGGATGTGATTCATGGAGTAACTTTACCCTGTGAAAGTGCGTGATTGCGTATTTATTCCTTTGTGGCTTGCCGAAGGACGTGTGTGTACATATGCAGCTCTCAGTGGGGGAAGAAATGATGTTCCATTAAAACATACAGTTGTGTCTCCACTTTCTGAATTAATTTATAGTGTAGGAGAAAAACCCTGGAAAAACATTTGGTGACAGAATCACTATGGATTTCAATCGGCATTTGAGATGATATGAAGAGGTTCAGATCAGCTTCTTTTCAGCTCTTCACTTGGCCAGAAGACCCGCCTCGTCGACAGAATATTTTTTTTTTAAACAGTTTTAATGTGCTTTTCCTTTGCTGGAACCATTAACTCAGCAGGGAGTCCCGACGGTCAAGTGATTAAAGACCTCCCGCTGAGAGACTCTAATGCACACTTCATCTCCCTCCGCCTGGCTAGTGATTATGTTAATAAAGCTCACACCTGAAAATCACTGGAAAAATCAGCTAGTGTGGCATCAGCTGAACCCTTATTTCATTCCAAACCCGTATGACTTTCTTTCTTATGTGGAATGGAAAAAGGAAGGTGGTTTAATGAAGATTCCGGTTCATCTTTTCAATACAATTGCAGTTGATAGGGACTCACTTTAAAGCTTCAAAAAAACACCCAAATATATCATAAAAGTTGTCCATATGACTTGTGTACCATATTTCATATTCCTTCTGAAGCCAAACTATGTAAGTAATTTTTCAGTGAAATCTGCCATCCATTACATGTTCATGAGTGCAACTAGAGAATGCTAAAATAAAGCAATTTCTCCAATTACAACATTTTTGGATGAACTATTCCTTTAGTTGCTGAAGACATTGTGTTTTTTTCTGATCTTTGCACTAGGGGTTGCAGCAACTAGTCGATTAGTTCAGTCAATTAGTTATGAATCATATGACTCCAGTTGCTCTTGATCTATGCAATGCTATCAAAAGTTGCTAGCACTGATGAGTTAATTTGGACTGTTCCCATACAAGCCAATATTCTTGTGAATGGCAGTGTATAAAGGAACGTAACCTAAAGCATTGAAGAGATGAAACTTCTCATAGAGTAGAGACTTTTACTCGTTGTTAAACCCCGTTCACACCTCCGGAAACATCACTCCGACAAAGCGACCCAAGAGCTGTACAGTGTCACGTGTATGTGTGATGTAGTGCTGTAGTGTCTGTTGGCGACAGAGTTCGACGAGCGACGGGACAAAATTGAGATAATTTTTACTTTATGCAAATGACAAGTGACATTTGCGAGCGACTACCAATGATAGTGAAGACAGAGGAGCTCATGTCATGACAACAATACTAGCCTAAAAAAATTATTGTTTCAGTAACATCTGTATGTCATTTAATGTGGTCAACACTCACTGTTATTCATAATTCCTCCAGCATCTTTTCTTGTTGAATGATATTGCCGAACTGAACGGACAAATTGCCTCCTCTCGTTCAGTCAGTCAGCTGATCCTCGTTCATGATGACTGATCCATTCATCTTTAAAAATAGTTTAAACACCATAACAATTATCGCTAAAAATGTCAAGAAAGCAGGTCTTATTTTTTCTATATATTTTGTCAAATTCTGGGATTGACTTTACCAAAAACATTTCAAGAAAGTCTTAAATATCTTACACTGTCATGTCACATGTGCACACATGGGCAAGCATGCAACCACACTAACGGGAAAGCCTTCCTGTGACTTTAAGAGAACGATGTGCATTGTTATTATTATTATTATTATTACGCACCCTGACCTCTGATTGGTCTGTCGATATAGACCCCGGGTGTTGTCATTCTGTATAGAAGGATGTCCGGTAGCTCGTCTGATCTTTTGTGTTTAGGTGTGGGTGGACAGCACTGCAACATGGGTGGAGTTTTTCAGAAAGAGCTGATTGAAGACCAGCTTCATTTCCCTATCCACTTTCAACAAAACGAGTGGAGGCAGCTTCTTCTGATCTGAGATCTGTGACCTCTCTCAGCTGTGTGCTCTTGGGGATTCCCTTTACTGTGTGAACAGAGCTCTGGCTCCAGCCGAAGGGAGGATCAGGTTCCTTTTTGGCAGCCTCTGCGAAGTACTATGCTCAAAGACAGATGTGCTTTTTGTAGAAAAAAATGGTGACGATGATCATCCCTTCATTCTCTCATTCATAGTCCAGTTCTCTAAAGCAGTACTATCTGCTTTCATCTACAGTGGCTTTATAAATAGAGTTGCCGGCTCCAGTGGCGTGTGTGTGTGATCCAGATGAACACATTGGCATCGTTTTGGACCGGTTGTGTCCTGAGAAGAAGTTAACCTTCGCAACACCCCGACCCTGAGTGTTTTCCACTTGGGCCTTTTCCAGTAAATTGACCACCGCTTATTCATTTGCTCCTGTGAAGATGTTGACACATACAGTGTGGTCCAGAAGTCTGAAGCCACTATTTTATCACTATTCTATTTTGCATTCTTTACTAGTTCATTAGCTATTTATTCATAACATGTCATATTATCAGCAATTTGAGTGAAAAGTATGAATAATGGTATTTGGCACAGCATGTCCCCCTTTTGCTGTAATGACAGCATGCACTTGAGCTGGAATGGACTCTAAAAAAATCAATTAAAGTGTTATTTTTGTCTTGTTTTCCAGTCAACATATCCACACATTCTTAAAATGAGATAAATGTACATGATAAGCCAAATTATACTTTGTCTTGTTTACAGAAAAGTCTATTATTTTCACAGATCGGATAGCTATTCCATCATGAAAAGACCAGATGTAAATGCCCTCCCAATGCAATCCGAGATGCATTCCAGATGAAACTGGTCAAGCGTAAATGCATCTGGCTATTCAAGATACATATGTAAACTTTACTACGCCCAAACAACGCTACGTCAGCATAGGGAAAATGCGAAATATAACAGCTGCAACAGAGTATTTGCATAGGGCTTGCGTCGCGCAATAAATAACAACAAATTAATACATGGATGCATGTTGTAGGAAAGACAGCACTTATTTTCTTAATTTATTTGATGCAGATTGCTGAAGAAACAGAAATCTGAAACACTGGCAATGAGCGCATCTGACACGCAAGAGAAAATATCCAAAATGCGCATAAAAAAAGTATACACTCGCTTGTTTTGTTTGATAATAAAACACGCAGAAACTATGACATAAATTTACCAACTTATTTCCAAGATGTGCATTAAAAAAGTCACAAAATTTCACTCATAACTGGACTAACATCATCGCTTATACCACGGGGCTATTGAATGCTTAATTCTGATTGGTTGACGGATGTTCTGAGGTGTGCCGTTATTTTTCAGTAAATGCACGGCTATGAAGTAGTCCAGGTCTTGACCGCATAATGGTTCCATATCACTTTCCATTATCATATGTGACGGGGTGAGCAAGAGACAGACACTGTGGGTGTGGTGTCAAGCCTCGGAGAGGGATTTATTGAAAATAATAATAAACAAAATAATGGGTAAAATAGTGTCCAGGGGGAACGGTGATCAAAATAAAGGGGAATCTGGCATCTTCGTGGTAAAACAAGGCTACGTGAAGGTTGGGGGAGTGTCCAAGGAATGGCTCGGGTGTGAATGGAGTGAAACGGCCGCACACGCTCCCCTCCTGGGTTTGTGGCGTATGGGGCGGTGACATCCTTGTTGATGAGATGGAGGGGGGCGGGTCGTTCCGCCACACACATATATAACAAAGACACTGGTTAAGTAAATCGGATAAGAATGATTAACAATGCCTATAATATCCCAAATGTATTTCAATTTCTGTTGAAAATTGCCCTTGCGCTCCCTTTCTCTCTTTCGCTCTCACACACACTGACACACACAGTACATATGCACTTATATAGACTTGAGTCGCCACCCACACACAGAGCCTTGATGTAAACGCACCCCCACGCCTGGATCAATACAACTAAAATAACGTTTAATATCTGTGGAGTCACCCTCGCACTCTCACACACACTCACACGGACACACATACACACACATACTCCTTCATAAGTGATGTTTTCAAACTATCATGAAGGCTTGAGCTGTATCAATCCCTGATCAATGTAGTGAGGTGTAGTAACCGTGCCCACTCCAGCCCATTGAATTGTTAATAAATAATGCACACCCGAGGTGTAATTATCTGCTGTGCGTCGTGATCGCATTATTTTGAAATAATTCAAAAGGCCGTTGTCAATTATTCTTTACATAACATCTCAGATGTTGCTGTGGTCATTCAGAAAGGATGGAGCCAAAATGAATGGCTCTACCATAGTTAACTACCAGAACTTTCAAGCTTTCATTCCTAGATATAAGGCATCTGCTGCGATCGTATATTACCATTTTTCATTTAAATTTACTTCGTAACTTGGATGGAAACCCAGCTACAGTCACAATTTTGCCTTCATTTGTTTAGTGACCCAAAAATGAGCCTTGAAGTATCTCCTTCTTCTCTTTATTTCCTGGTGTAAATTTAAATCTTCACAGATTTTCATTGTGGTGCCTGACTCCAGCACATTACAAACACTCTATCCTTTCCCCCTCCTTCCAAAATATGTTTTATGATGTGCGGAAAAACACAAACAACAACAGCTCCTCGGTCTTCAAAGGAATGTATATGAGAGCTGTAAAGAAGAGAGCAAAACAGCAAATTTGGACACTGCCTTTGCTCTGTAATCACTGCTCATGATGGCATATGGTTTTCTACAAACATGTTGTACACATTCAGATTCACACACTTAAAGATAAGTGTTTGCAGCAGGTCAGCATCCTGGAGTTTGCGATGTCTACACTTATTTATACCCAGTGAAATAAAGACTGTGAGACCACATGCTGTTTGGGATTATGATAGCTCAAGACATGTATGAGTGGTGCATCTCTATTAATAATGTTCATACTTAGCGTCCTTGGGTTTAAAAATTCTTGGGCCAGAAAATACGCAAGTACGTAAATGCTTGGCCAGTGCAATGCAAGCATGTGTCTCTTGTACTTATGTAAATTGTGCTCTTGCATTACTGTGGTGGTAACAAACATCAGACGACAGAGTTACTTTCTCAAGTCTGCTATTAAACCAGATGTGTTAGACCACCTGTAATCATAAGATTTGCTAAAGAAGATTCTTAAAAACTGTTGTTCTGCCATGACAGTAGTTGACCTAAACAAGAAAACCGACTTTTGAGAATACATACTTTTGGCAGCATAAAGAAACTACCTGTAAATACTTTGGGTGTTACAATGAGTTGTCAAAGCATTGGCTATGGCCACACTAATACGTTTTTGGTCAAATTAATTTTCAGTTGAAAATTTGGGTAGTAACAGATTACATGTAGTCTGTATTATGTAATTGGATTACAAAAATCAAGTACTTGTAATTAGATTAAATTACATTTTAAAATACTTCATCAGCACACAGGTGGCGATTGCTTTAAGACTACACAGGAAGCACGGCTTCCCATAACATTTCATTAAAATTGTACAATGGCATGTTAATCAAATTGCATGTAACCTCTCAATAATTCAGATAATTATTGTCCCAGTTCAGTATTTAAGGTTAAAAAAGTGTGCAACAGCATACACCACTTTTACAATGTTAATTCCGTTGATGTTATCTGCATGATTGTGTCCGTCTGTGTCTGCGGACGCATGTCCCAAAGAGCCCCATTGAAGCCGTTATTCAACAGAAGTCTGCGGCAGAGGTGTGTCCCATTGAGTTCAGTGGTGCAAAAGATTGATGCATTGAAACGGTGATGTACATGAGTGACAGCATTTCAGATTAAAACACAATTGCTTTTACACAGTTAATTTAGTGATTATAGATCACTACTTTTACCATCGCCAAATTGTAAAGTTGTAAATAAAATTGTAAATATACGTATTTCTGTATTTTTTATTTTATTTTCGTTCAGTAAATTCACTAGTTAATATTATTATTATTTATTTGGCAACATAGCTGCTTTTGGGGTCTAAATGGCATACACTGCTAATATTGTTGACTTCATTTTGGAGAAATCAATCAATTCAAAATGGATCATTTCATTCTTAAAAATAGGTAATAACTTAATTTAAGTTGCCTAACTAGACCAAAAAAACAAAACAAAACCAAACAACAACAACAGAGCATAATGAAATAAATGAATAACATAAACGATGAAAAATGCCAGTACACTTTTTTTTACTTTTTACCGACATCTTTGCTTCCCCTCTTTTGAAAACCACCAGCCGCCACTGCAGTACACTGAAGATTAACCGGTAATCCACGTATAAATGATTTTACATATAAATATTTTTGTTTCCTGAATTGCTTTTGTACTCTGCTTCAAATATGCCCATGAACAGTGTTTGCTTTTATGCACACACACACAAATCATATAAATACTCATATTTTGATCCATTAAGTCTTTTTTATGCATTTATGCAACATTATGTCAAAATGGTTTAAGCTTATCCTACTCAAATTCATGTGGCATCAAATAAACAAGAATTGGGTCATAAGTAATCCAAAAGTAATCTAAAAGCAATCAGAGTAACATAAAATTGTATCCAAGAGATTATGTGACTGACTACAATTTTAGCCATGTAATTTCTAATCAGTTCCAGATTACAATACAGAAGTAATCTACCCCACACTGGCAGTAACAGAGAGTGTTTTTTTGGAGGGGGAAAACACCGTTCCGGTTTAGATTTGTAAAATCGATTTATTTTAAACTGAAATCTTCAAGTGTGGATATGGTCTAATAGTATGCCTTGTAAACAAAAAATGCAATGTGCTACATTTGTGCCAGTCGTCGAGCGGTGTAGGTGGGTCAGGGGAACTGTGATTCAATGAACATGCACTACACGGAAGACTTTCACATTTGCGCAGTCTCCATGTTTACAACTGCATCTTTTGCTGCAAGCGGTTAGATGCGCTACTCCCGCAAACGTCAATGGGGGAAAATGGGGTGGTGGATGCCGAGAGAGGGGCCCCCATTGAAGTTGTGGGCCCCTGCTCTTCACCCCATGTAAGCCTGTGCATTAATGGACCCTGGTGGTAATGTTGTCAGTTATGTTATTATTCAGCTCGCAAGTCAGTGGAAGAGAGCTGGTGGGCTGGTTCTGAGAGAGATTCACAGATCCCCTGGCCAAGCACCAGCCTCAGCACCTGCTCTATTTTGCTGGAAAAGAGGATTTGAGATCATTTTCAAATAGCATTGAGATATAACAGAATATACCTGATGATCTCATTCATTCAGTAAATCCCCAGAGTGCGGTGATTTCTAAGCATGCTGATGACTCTGTGGCTAATTACAATGTGACTGGACACTTTTGTCTGTCTCAGTCACTCAGAGGCAATTGCAAGAGTGTATGAAAACCTTTCCTTACTTCAAGGATGACGTTTCAAGGAAATCCATGTGTATTTGAGTGTGCTTGCATGCCTGTACATGCTAGGGTTCACATTTGTGTGTGAGCGTGCGTGTGTGTGAGCGTGCGTGCGTGAGTTTGTGAGACAGAGAGAGAGAGAGAGATAAAGAGTGGACGTTTTAGTTCATTGTTCTTCACAGAGACCTGACAAATTCACTCATCATCAGAGCCACATGTGGAAGTGCCTCCATTGGTGTTTGTTGATATTTGGATCCATGTCTGCATAAGAGGAGGTCAAGGACCCTCTGGGGGTCTTGATTGCAACTGTGATATACACGATATAGCTCAGAATGATATTGCTGAATGTTAATGTTTCTAGATAGTCACGAACTGCAAACTAAAAAGATTCGTTCTGCTGGGTTGTTGTTGGCTGTAAAGATGATCTTTATTTCCTTTAAATCTAGATTATGGACAGAAAAATGTGTCGTTTTGTGCATTTATCTACTATTTTACAACACCTTTCAATATGGCTCAATCATTCAGAATGTAAAGTCAGATCTATCTGTTTTATAATAGTAGTTAAACTACTACTCTTTTATTTTTAACTTTAGTGTTACCCATAGGCTGTTTTTGGCACTGATTCAAGACTTATTATTCGTTAAGATTATTAGTCTTATTTTTTGCTGTGCATCCATTAAGTTAAATTTAAATATAGAAAATAATCAAATAAGATGAAGTATTTCAATCACTGGATCATGCAAAAATATTAATTACCAAAGGTTATTAAGTATGTAAATCATTTTTTGTTGAATCTCAGTTCAGCAGAAAAGTATATTGTGAGATGTACTGTTACCATGGTATAAATGACTTTGACTTTTGGTCGTAGTGCCCACACCTAATGTATGTGAAACTTTTCGGTTCTGAACGTCACTATTGCGAATGATTATTTTGCAATAGCATATGATGGGAATCGTCTTTTGTTTTTCAGGCTAAAGGGAAGGAGAGACAGTGGCTGAGGAATCAGGCTGTTGGTGAACTGGATGATGTAAAGATCATTGACGGTCTGACAGGAGAGAAAGCTATTTATAAGTGCAGAGGAGAGCTGGAACCTGAGGTGGGAGAGGAACACTCGCCACAGTGCACAAAGTTCAGAGAAATGTTCAAATTAAAAATTATATCGACTGCATTTGAACTGATTTATGTCATTTGAACACAAATTCATCTCCGTAACTTGTGGTATCTGGTCTCTAAAGCTTTCTATTTATTGCTGTTAATTAAACATGGTTTCATACCATCATAATAATACCTTTCATTTGGACATGTATAGTGGCAATACCTTGACATTCTTATTCATACACTACCAAACAATTGGCCACACTTGACTTTGTTATGTTTCTTATTATTTTCATTATCAAAACTTTTTGATCTAAAGGTGTATGCCTGATGGAATAGATGACCCAAAAAGGACAATTTTGTCATTTTATTACTCACTTTAATGTCACTCCGAACCCATTGACTTCCATCAGTCTTCCATGGAACACAAAAGGGGAATTTTTTAAGAAGTCTTCTGTGTTTTTTTGTTTTGCCGTAATGCAAGTGTGACTGCGGTCAGTCAAGCTCCAAAAAAGAAAAAGAAGATGTCACGGGTGACAAAAGCGCTCGGTGAGCGAAACCATCTCTCGAGTGCCGAGTTCTTGGAGGGAAGCAATTGTGTGCGACACCTTTCACTCCGGTTCCGGGTGTGACAGAAACATGTTTGAACTGATTAGCGCTAATACACTGCAGGTGCGAGAGAGAGAGGAGCGGCACTCACACAGGCTTCCTGCTTCACAAGCCAAATATAAAAGGTGGTTCAAACGGTGCTCAGCGCGCGTTCAAAGAGGTTCGTTGAGGTGGATTAAAGCTAGTGGTCACAGAGCAGTGTTGGACATAAGCTTCCTTGGAAAATTGTCTGGGTGTAGAAGCCGGCCATTGAAGCCGCTGGATCAGAGTTATCGCCTGTGGGAAATCTGCTGGACTGAGTTATCGATTGAGTCTACGCTGTGAAGAGAGAGAGAAAGATAAGTGAATTGATTTTATCTTTATGAACATTCAAACGGCTGGAAGAGGATGCAGTGAATGTGAATCTGACTGTTGGAGAAGCTATGTGTTTCAGAGTGTGTTGAGGAGGAACTGAAGATTAAAATATCCTCCACGTGAGTGTAACAAACGGATTGAGGTCTCTGATCAGCCCTATCGTGTGGGTGAATTGCAGTGCTTTTGCCTTATTGATACACATTGATTCATGGTTGTGGATTTGAAGTGAACGCGAGTGTGGTGTGCTTTTGCTGAGAAGTAGCTCAATCCATGTTTACACGGTTGTGGAACATTGTTATTATATCTGCTCTCCATTAGAAGCCCAGAGTGATGCAGCCGAGCTGAAAAGTACTTTATACTGTGAAGAATTCTTACCTGTTTCACTTACTGTCTGAGTCTGGAAGTATGCAGCATCGCTGGTGAAGTAAGCTTTTAAACCACTGTCTCACTAACGTGAACCGATGAAAGTACTTTATACTGTGAAGAATTCTTACCTGTTTCACTTATTGTCTGAGTCTGGAAGTATGCAGCATCGCTGGTGAAGTAAGCTTTTAAACCACTGTCTCACTAACGTGAACCGAAGAAAGTACTTTATACTGTGGAGAATTCTTACCTGTTCCACTTACTGTCTGAGTCTGGAAGTATGCAGCATCGCTGGTGAAGTAAGCTTTTAAACCACTGTCTCACTAATGTGAACCGAAGAAAGTACTTTATACTGTGAAGAATCCTTACCTGTTCCACTTACTGTCTGAGTCTGGAAGTATGCAGCATCGCTGGTGAAGTAAGCTTTTAAACCACTGTCTCACTAACGTGAACCGAAGAAAGTACTTCGTACTGTGAAGAATCCTTATCTGTTTCACTTACTGTCTGAGTCCCAAAGTGTGCAGCTATCGCTGGAAGAAGAGTGCTCACCTGTCTACTTACCTTCTGAACCCCGAAGCGTGCAGCTGTCGCTGGAAGGAGAGTGCTTACCTGTCTAATCACCTTCTGAGTCTCGAAGTGTGTAGTTGTCGCTGGAAGAAGAGTGCTTAATTGTCTGTTTACCTTCGGGGCCGTGGAGTGTGTGATATTCCGGGGAGAAGGCCCAGCGACCGTTACCATCCTTTCTTTACTGCCATAAATACAGTGATTAATAAAGATTGTTATTCTTTGAAACTCATCTTTGCCTCGGTCTGGTCCATTCTGTCGCTTACCTGTGGTGTCGGCTCCTCGCGGTGGTGCCAGGAGTCAGAGGGGCGGCTGGTCATACGAGTCTGCCCCGGCCTGCACCGGTGACACAAGTGGCGTAGTCGGCAGGGTTTTACCTCCGTGAGTTGTAGCGGCCACAGGTGTGCGATGGTGGATGAAGAGGTACCCGTAGCTCGTCCATCCGTCATGCCGATCTTCATGGGGGCACCCTGGGCACAGCGTTATGGAGGGCCTGGATCAGAGTTGAGTTTACATGAGTGGAAGGCACAGACGGAATATCTGGCGGGATTGCAAGGATTGAGTGCACCCCAGCGAGTGCAGTTCGTATTGGGATCGTTGGAGGGAGAAGCAAAGAGAGAAGTCCTCGCTGCACCAGAAGCTGTCCGGGCTACTGCCCAGGTAATCTTCGAGTTCTTGTCCGGCTTGTATGGAGATTCCATCCCAGTGGCCACGCTCCGTGCCCAGTTCTTCAGCTCCCAGCAGGGACCGCAGCAGACCCTCCGGGCATACTCCCTGAAGTTGCGGGAACAGTTTAGTCGGCTGAAAGGACGACAAGATCATGGGCTTGGCGAAGGAGATGTCTTGTTACGAGACCAATTTGTCTTGGGATTGCGTGCAGGCCCGGTACGTCAAGCCGTACGGCTCCAGCTTCGACGCGACCCCACCATGACCTTCGAGGCGTTACGACAAGAAGCTTTGACACTGGAGCTGGACCAAGGAGAGGCAAATCGTACCCCGGTTTGTGTGGCAGCGAGTGTTACTAGTGGACCTCCGCCTGTTGAGTCGAGCGATTGGAAGTCGAAACTGAAAACTGAACTACTAGAGGATGTCAAGGGACAGATAGCCGAGTTGTCTCGGAACCTGTTGGAGGAGTTGCACCAAGTTCGAGTTGGGAGTGGACCAACAGTAAGGGAGAGGTCGTATTCCGAAGAGGGGCGAAGACCCGTGCGCCGGCCGCTTCGACCTGAGGGCCCCCGGTTCCAGTGGGACGATCAGGGGAGACCCATTTGTATAAATTGTGGAGATCCCGGACATATCAGCCGTCAGTGTAGGCTTCGTCGGGGTTCACAAGGGGGTTTTTAGTCTCCCCGGCCACTGTGGGTCAAGTGGTTGGGACCCCTTTGCATGACCCTTTTTCGGTTCCTGCTGCACGAGATGGCTTGGTTGGGCGTTGTCCCACCGTGGAAGTTCAAGCCAATGGGGTTACAATAAATTGTCTGGTCGATACAGGTTCACAAGTGACCTTGTTCTCCGAGAGTCTGGCCCAAGAGTTGTTCGCTGACCATCGGCTCCAAGCAACGGAAGCTTTCAGACTGACCTTGCGGGGGGCGAATGGTCTAGACATCCCCTATACTGGGTACATCATGGTGGACTTCCTGGTCCGAGGAGTCCCCGTCCGACAAAAAGGGGTTGTTATTGTCAGAGACCATTGCTTGGGCACCCATCGAGCGCTCTTGGGGATGAATGTTATACTGGACTGCTGGGAGGAACTATTTCAGAGTCGGCCAGCTCAGATGCCCCTGTCGCCAGCGAGACAGGATTGGGACCGAATTATAGCCGATTGCCGGAGAGTGTGTACCGCCAGCCGATTGGGAGAGAGGAAAGACATCGGGCGAGTCACTTGTCGGTACGCTCTATCCATTCCAGCCCAGAGCGAGGCCGTTCTTTGGGTCCGAGTGCCGGTAGGGTCCCGCGAGTCAGGGACTTGTGTGTTAGTGGAACCCCACGAAGACTGTCAGCCCATCGAAGTGGCTCATGGACTAGCAATTATGCGCCGAGGGCGAGTCTCCGTCAAAGTACGAAACGCCCACCCCTATCCAGTGCTCCTCCATCGACATCAACGCCTAGTCCGAGTACCTTCAGTACAGCCTGCTCAGATACATGACCATCAAGATGTCTGTTTTAAGCAAGTGAGCTCCGAGGTGGTGGAAGTTGCGGTTCGGCCGGTTGAGGCCGTAGTGGGCCCGGTGAGAGGAGAAATGCCGACCCATTTGATGGAGGAGTCTCTGAAGGGTGAAGAACTGGAAGAGGAACAGACATTGCAGCTCCAGGAGCTTTTGAAGAAATGGCAACATGTTTTTTCAGTCCACGAGGAAGACTATGGTTGCACCGGGGTAGTAAAACATCAAATCCCCACCGGTGAGGCGACCCCTAGTCGAGAGCGGTACCGTCCGATACCACCTACTCTCTATGCCGAAGTCCGTACCCTACTGAAAGGAATGCTGGAAAGAGGAGTAGTCCGAGAGAGCAGTAGTCCGTGGGCAGCACCAATTGTCCTGGTCCGGAAGAAAACAGGAGCTTGGAGATTCTGTGTCGATTATCGCAAGCTGAACCTCGTCACGAAGAAAGATGCATTCCCGTTACCGCGGATTGAGGACTCGCTTACTAGTCTCACCCAGGCGGCATGGTACTCCACCTTGGACCTGGCGAGTGGGTACTGGCAGGTACAAGTGGACGATCGGGATAGAGAGAAGACCGCTTTCACCACCCCGTTCGGGCTATTTGAATGGGACCGTATGCCATTCGGTTTGTGCAACGCCCCAGCAACCTTCCAACGCTTGATGCAACGCTGTTTGGGGGGACAATTGGTCGATTCAATATTAGTTTACCTGGATGATGTGATTGTCTTTTCTCCCGACTTTCATGCCCACCTGCATCATCTGGAGGAAGTATTCCGGGCTATGGAAATGTATGGGCTGAAGCTCAGGCCGAAAAAATGCCAGTTGCTGCGGAAAGAAGTGCAGTTTCTGGGACATCGTGTTGGCGCTGCCGGCATTTCCCCCGATCCGGAGAAAGTGGCAGCGGTACAAGAATGGGCACCGCCCCGGACCGTGAGACAGGTGCGGTCGTTTCTGGGTTTCGTCGGGTACTATCGACGATTTATTAAGGGATTCTCAGGACTCGCTAAACCCCTTAACCAACTCCTCGCAGGCACTGGGCATACCCGGGGGAGGAAATCTCCATCGATACCTTGGGACTCGGCCTGCGAGACTGCTTTTCAGAACCTTAAACAGGAGCTGTTAAGGGCCCCCATCTTAGCCTACGCAGACTTCACCCAGCCGTTCCTCTTGTACACGGATGCCAGCAACGCAGGCTTGGGAGCCGTGTTGGCCCAAGAACAACAAGGAGTAGAGAGGGTGATTGCATATGCAAGCCGAAGCTTACACCCCGCAGAGCGGAATGCGGCAAATTATAGTTCCTTCAAGATAGAACTCCTAGCGATGAAGTGGGCCATGGCAGAAAAGTTCAAGGATTACTTGTGGGGAGTCAAGGTAACTGTGATCACGGACAATAATCCCTTGGTGCACTTGCAGACTGCTAAGTTGGGAGCGGTAGAACAACGTTGGGTGGCCCAACTAGCCAATTATGATTACCGGCTCAAGTATCGACCTGGTAGGGAACACGTAAACGCCGACGCCTTGTCCAGACTTCCAGCCATCCCGAGGGACGATCCACTGCCTCCCCGTAGCTCTGGTTCGGAAGACGAGTTGCTGGTGGCAATAGTGGAGGCTCCCGGGACCCTGAAGGATATTCCATCTAGTTGGGGGTGGGACCCCGAACGGTGGAGTAGGCTGCAACAAGGGGATATAGACTTAGGTCAGGTTGAGTCTTATCTCCGACGGGGATGCCGGCCGAGGGCCGAGGAAAGGCGAGCTCAGACAGTGGGAGTACAACGACTCCTAAAGCAGTGGAAGAGGCTGCAATTGAGAGAAGGGGTAATCTGCCGGGTGGTGCAAGACCCCAGGACTCAAGAGACCGTATACCAGGTGGTGGTACCGGAGGGTCAGGTTGTGGAACTGTTAGCAGCATACCACAGTCATGCTGGCCATCAGGGCCAAGAGAGGACGCTGTCCTTTTTGAGGAGACATTTCCATTGGTTCGGAATGGAAAAGAAAGTAGAGGAGTTCGTTCAGGGCTGCCCACGGTGTACGTTGTTCAAGCGGAGGAAGGAGGTTCGGGCCCCACTGGTCCCTCTGCGGCCGAAGGCAAAATGCATCGTGGGCATTGACTTTCTGACTCTAGGTCGACCAATGGACAGATTCCAAAACATCTTAGTGATGACAGACCTCTTTACCAAGTATGCCTGGGCCGTCCCCACATTAGATCAGACGGCAGTTACCACCGCTAGCGCCCTTTGGAAGGCCGTGATACAACCTTTCGGCTGCCCAGAGACCTTACACTCGGACCAGGGTGCAAATTTCGAGTCTCGAGTTATCCAAGAGCTGAGTCACCTCTACGGTTGTCGTAAAACCCATACAACGTCGTACCACCCTCAGGGCAACGGAGGGTGTGAAAGGTTTAACCAGACCCTGTTGGGGCTATTAGGGACTCTGGAGAGCGAGCAACAAGGCCAGTGGGCCGAGAGTCTTCCCTCGCTGTTGCAGGCTTACAACAATAGTGTGCACAGTGTGACCGGGTATGCTCCATCTTACCTTATGTTTGGTCGCCACCTACGCTTACCGGTAGATCTGCTCATGGGAACCAAGACTGGAGAGAGAGAGTACAGTACCACCGACTGGGTAAACCGGCATCACGGTCAACTCCTGGATGCGTATCGACGCGTCTCAGAACACCTGAGCACAGCAGCAGCCAAAAACAAGCGACTATACGACCGGACTGCCCGTGAGGCCCGGAGAGCGGGTGCTGGTGAGAGACAACCGGCGCCCAGGGAAAGGGAAGCTCAGCGACCGTTGGGAGTCGATCCCGTATGTGGTAGAGCGACGACAAGGGCCAGAGGCCCCAGTTTACTCGGTACGACCCGAGGGAAAACCAGGACCAATACGGGTGCTTCACCGAAATTTGCTCCGACCATGTCCGAATTACCCTCAGCCAGCGGCCGAGCCCCCAAGTGTACCGCTGGTTCGAGAGATGCCTATGATGGGGTGGGCTGTAGTCCCGAGAGACCCCGAGGTGGAGGCTGAAATTGTACCACCCTCGCCACCTCGACGATCGCAGCGGGACAACCGGGGACAACCGCCTGCGAGGTATGGCGAGTGGAGATAGAGATCCCGGTTCCAGGGACTAGAACCGATTGGCAAGGGGGGATGTCACGGGTGACAAAAGCGCTCGGTGAGCGAAACCATCTCTCGAGTGCCGAGTTCTTGGAGGGAAGCAATTGTGTGCGACACCTTTCACTCCGGTTCCGGGTGTGACAGAAACATGTTTGAACTGATTAGCGCTAATACACTGCAGGTGCGAGAGAGAGAGGTGCGGCACTCACACAGGCTTCCTGCTTCACAAGCCAAATATAAAAGGTGGTTCAAACGGTGCTCAGCGCGCGTTCAAAGAGGTTCGTTGAGGTGGATTAAAGCTAGTGGTCACAGAGCAGTGTTGGACATAAGCTTCCTTGGAAAATTGTCTGGGTGTAGAAGCCGCCCATTGAAGCCGCTGGATCAGAGTTATCGCCTGTGGGAAATCTGCTGGACTGAGTTATCGATTGAGTCTACGCTGTGAAGAGAGAGAGAAAGATAAGTGAATTGATTTTATCTTTATGAACATTCAAACGGCTGGAAGAGGATGCAGTGAATGTGAATCTGACTGTTGGAGAAGCTATGTGTTTCAGAGTGTGTTGAGGAGGAACTGAAGATTAAAATATCCTCCACGTGAGTGTAACAAACGGATTGAGGTCTCTGATCAGCCCTATCGTGTGGGTGAATTGCAGTGCTTTTGCCTTATTGATACACATTGATTCATGGTTGTGGATTTGAAGTGAACGCGAGTGTGGTGTGCTTTTGCTGAGAAGTAGCTCAATCCATGTTTACACGGTTGTGGAACATTGTTATTATATCTGCTCTCCATTAGAAGCCCAGAGTGATGCAGCCGAGCTGAAAAGTACTTTATACTGTGAAGAATTCTTACCTGTTTCACTTACTGTCTGAGTCTGGAAGTATGCAGCATCGCTGGTGAAGTAAGCTTTTAAACCACTGTCTCACTAACGTGAACCGAAGAAAGTACTTTATACTGTGACGAATCCTTACCTGTTCCACTTACTGTCTGAGTCTGGAAGTATGCAGCATTGCTGTGAAGTAAGCTTTTAAACCACTGTCTCACTAACGTGAACCGATGAAAGTACTTTATACTGTGAAGAATTCTTACCTGTTCCACTTACTGTCTGAGTCTGGAAGTATGCAGCATCGCTGGTGAAGTAAGCTTTTAAACCACTGTTTCACTAACGTGAACCGAAGAAAGTACTTCGTACTGTGAAGAATCCTTATCTGTTTCACTTACTGTCTGAGTCCCGATGTGTGCAGCTATCGCTGGAAGAAGAGTGCTCACCTGTCTACTTACCTTCTGAACCCCGAAGCGTGCAGCTGTCGCTGGCAGGAGAGTGCTTACCTGTCTACTCACCTTCTGAGTCTCGAAGTGTGTAGTTGTCGCTGGAAGAAGAGTGCTTAATTGTCTGTTTACCTTCGGGGCCGTGGAGTGTGTGATATTCCGGGGAGAAGGCCCAGCGACCGTTACCATCCTTTCATTTACTGCCAGTGATTAATAAAGATTGTTATTCTTTGAAACTCATCTTTGCCTCGGTCTGGTCCATTCTGTCGCTTACCTGTGGTGTCGGCTCCTCGCGGTGGTGCCAGGAGTCAGAGGGGCGGCTGGTCATATGAGTCTGCCCCGGCCTGCACCGGTGACAAATATATATAGATACAGTCTGCAACGTGTATCTATATCTTGCTAGCTGTATCTGTTCCAAGTCTTCTGAGGTGGTACAGTCACATTATATAATGAACCGAACAAAATTAAGTCTTTATTCACTCTCAAATTAAATAATTAATAAACCTATGAGGCATGGGGGGTGTGACTCATGTGTCAGTTTGCAGGAGAGGTAGAGAAGTAAGGATCGTCAACTGGGTTGGGATTGTGAAAGCTCTAGGTTTGTGGGCAATGGAAGATTCAGGAGACAGTGAACAGTTAAGGTCAGTTTTTTTATTTTCATACAAAGTCACAGCTTATATCCAACTCAAAAAAGGGACAATTGTGTAGCTTTGCATAGTGCTCGTCCCTGGTGCTCTCTCTCCCCGCTCTGACGCCCTGGCGTGCCTTTTCAGGTCTCCCTCCGCCAGCACTATAATCAGAGACAGGTGTTAGAGTAATCATAACCCAGGTGATGATCCTTACTGCTCTCCCTCTCCTGCAGACCGACATGACCACGCCCCCCATGCCACAACCACCAAAATTAAATATGGCGGTTAGGTCAATAACCTCTCATTTTATTGGTTATTGCGACATGAAGTTTGGTCCCGAGATGCGATGAAAACCAGTGATGTTTGATGTTATTGATGTTGCTGCCATATTTGATTTCAGTTATTTATAAATCATATGAGAGTGAATAACGCTAACATTTTGGTCTGTTTTTCTCACAAAGCTGTCATATGGCTTCACTAGCCTTAATATATAGGAAAATAGTGCACAAAATATCAGATGGGCTATTTTTATGTCATTCTCCATCAAACTGTCGTGCTTTTTTTTTTCTTCTTTTCTCTCTGTCCCTGTTTCAGACGAATTGTTCAGATGAGACATGCCACCATTTACACCTGATCATAAATGCATGACTTTTGATAACTTGTGTTCATATTTTGAGGGAAAGTGTCTGAATTATTGAAGACATACATCATCCACTATGTCAGTGTATTACTGCATAATAATAAAGTGTGAAAAGTAAAGAACCCTGTTTACACCTGTCTTTAGCGTTGCCCTATTTCAAGAAGATTGCTCAAAATGTATCTTAATACCCGGTGTAAACAGGGTCTCTGTTCCAGGTGTTTCTTGAAAGTAATCGTACTGCTTGCATCAGTTGAATGGCAGTATAGCAGATAGCAGGGAAAGAGAGGCACTTTATATTTACTGTTTTCCCATTATCCCTTAAAAGTCTGCTTTCTGGATTGACTGGTAGAGCTTTGCTGACTTTTGATTTGTAATGAAATATATGTTACAATACAGTCTGGTCCCATGCATGTGTGGATGACTTACTGTATGTATTTTTCTTTTGGTCTGGCTGCAGCTTCGCTCTCCTCAGCAGAAGCCGAAGCATTTACGTCTACTAGCAGATGTCTCTGGCAGCATGTATCGCTCCATAGAGGCTGTGTGTATGGTGATAGAGGCGCTTGAAAGGTACGAGCACAAGTGTAAGGTGAGATGTTGGCAGTTAGTCATTGACTTTGTTTCTAAACTTAATGAGCTGCCTATGTAAGCAGTAGTTTTAGGCATCGTATGTGTGCTCCAGTCCAGTGGTTAAATAGGGGTTTGCAAGGTGGCGGAACCCCAAGAGATGGGGGTGTTGACAGAGATTGGGAGATGTCTCGCTACACATTTCTTCCCATTGGTTGAACTACTTTATGGGTGCATGTGCACTTAAAACAGTGATGCTCTAGGCAAATGTAGCAGAATAGATTTCAATGTGACGTCGACTGGACTAATTTTGTTTCTTCACTGTTCCGTCCCAATTTAACACTTGCTCCCAACACAAATGCTTTTCCAAAAAAAAAAAAAAAAAGGGAACATAATTATGCTACCGTGTAAGATATCTTTCTTTTCTTATTTTTTTTACCAAATTTTTAAGCAGCACTGCATCATGCATCATGAATTATGACAAGTGAAAAACAATCCATCCAAGATGGTGGACAAAATGAGTGAATTGTGATTATAAATAAATGTATGATTAATTACACACCAAAAAGTATTTATAAAATAATAATTCAATCAAATAAAACATTTACTTTGTTTCCCCATGGTTTTGTTTGCTATGTATTTGTATGCTTTTTGTGTTGTTAGCTTAGCAACATGCTAGCGCCAAACATTTTTCTAAAAACAAAAGAGGTTTCAGAAAACCCATTTTGTCCATTTTAAAGCAAACACATACATATTGAGATATAATTTGAAAATCATCAAAAGGCTGAAAAATATGAAGATATATTTGTTAGATATCCGCCATGATAATTTTGATTGCCTGTTTTCTGGTTCCGGTCTCCATAAGAAGCAATGCAAAAACTACCGATCCAGATGGAGAATATCAAACATTTTAAGAGTTATTTTGAGTAAAAATGTGTTCAGTTTTCAGATTAAAGTAGTATAAATTAGTTAAAAATGTACTATTTTACCCACTATTGCATATTATCTTCTTGTGTATTTTGTTGTTTTCTTACCAATGTGCTAATGTCAAACTGTACAGAAATCAATCGTGAGTCCAGTCATGTGCATTGTGAGGAGCACTATTTGTTGCAGCAAATGTAGGGTGTTCCAAATTGTTCACAAAGGAGGTTCCATTTAATTTAGGATGCTGCCTAGGAGTCTGTAAACGGCAAGGCGGCTCACTAGGTTTTGGTTCAACTCAATCTATTTTATACTCAAGCAAATTCACACATCTATGAATCTAATTTTGATGGTCATTCCTTTTCTCCAGTTCTTAAAGCTGTGTATACACTGCCAGCGACATCGCGCGAGACAGCGACACCATATCATTCATTTTCAATGAGAGCACAGCGACTTCCGGCGACACGAGCTGTCGCGACCGTTGGCGACTAGATGTGGGCGTGTCCAGCGACGTGACAAAGTTGAGACAAGTTCAACTTTATTCAAATGAAGAGCGACTTATGGAAGCGACAGCCAATAGGTCTGACTCCGCGATTTAATGGTTTTGTGGACCCAGACAGACCGGCGTTTGCGTTTTCGCCACAGATAAACAGCCGCTATGGCAAAGAGCACGCCTTGTTTCTCATTCATCTTTGATATAAAGCATTTTATGTACTGATTCCATTTATATTTGGTCTTTTCCCTCCAAAATGTTTGTTTTTAGCGGCAAGAAAAGCGATTCACTGTCATCAGCAATGGAATGACATCCGTGAATGTCATTGTGGCAGCGGGGGTCTGGTCAAGTGTCCGTCCGGGGAGAGAAAGCGGTAAGGGCGCTTGCACCTGAGCCAAATTATGTCTAACACCTGTCTCTAATTCCAGTAAGCATGGGGAGAGCGGCATAAGAGCGGCCACAGAACCTACAGAGGAGAGAGAGAGAAAGAGAGTTCTACATGTACAAGGCAGCCCAGCGTTGTTGTTTATGTTCATGTTCAGTTAGAATTGTGTGTGTCATAAGTTGATTATTTAAGAAGTGCTGTATGAGACTGTGGCCATTAAAGAAAGGAAAGAATTATCAGAACCCACGTCTCTGTAACTCTTTACACTGGTGCCGAAAAACCCATTTGAACCAGCTACAGTACGCCCCATGGAGCCCTCCCAGCTGTCCGAGATCCTCCAGTCCCTCTCTCTCTCTCTCCCCTCCCCTTGTGTGTTCCCCCTCTTCCCCTCACTCTGCTCTCTCCCCAGGGCCCGTTCCTGCCCCGCGGAGGCGAGGAATCCCGCCAACGCGACCAGTTCCCCGCGCCAGGCAGTGGACGACCCCCACCCCTGTAGCGTATCGCCGTTCTCCCCCTCAGGTGGAGGCACCCGCCGACACAGGTGCGGGCGGGACGTCTGGGCCGGCCTGCTGGCACTGCGGGGATCCGGGGCACTTTCAGGATCAGTGCCCGGTGATGGAGACAGCGACAGTGGTCCGGATCCCCGAGGCTCCACGGGCTGCCCCCGATCGAGCCGGAGCGTACCGGATTCCGGTAAGAATCAAGGGGGGTACTTACCAAGCATTGGTGGACACCGGTTGTAATCAAACCACTATCCACCAATGCTTGGTTCGGCACAGGGCATGGGATACGCACAAAAGGGTGGGGGTGAAGTGTGTGCATGGCGATATTCACAAATACCCTGTGGTGACTCTGACAATTCATTTTCGCGGTGCAAAACATAGAGTGGAGGCCGCGGTTAGCTCCCGCCTCACCCATCCGCTGATTTTGGGAACTAATTGGCCCGGATTCAGTAAAATATTAAGGGGAATATGTGCGGATGGGTCCTGCATGAAGGCAAAGGGATGTGTTATGTGCGATTCTCTCGCGGGGGAGGCAGAGCCGGGGCCGTCTTCGTCTGCTCCATCTCGGGATGATACGAGTGAGGGGGAGGTGACAGCCCCTCCCCTCCTCAGAGCATTTCCCGAAGGGGATTTCCCTCTGGAGCAGTCACGAGACGATACCCTCAAGCACGCCTTCGACCAAGTGAGAGTAATTGATGGTCAACAACTCCGCCCGGGTGTCGCACTTTCATATCCCTACTTTGCGATTATAAATGAGCGGTTGTATAGAGTGATGCAGGACGCTCACACAAAAGAGGAAGCAGCCCAGCTCTTGATTCCACGGAGCCGCCGGGAAATGCTTTTCCAGGCGGCTCACTATAATCCCATGACAGGTCACCTAGGGGAAAGAAAGACACGACTCCGTCTAATAGCCCGTTTTTATTGGCCGGGCATTGGCGGCGACGTACGCAGATGGTGTGCGGCGTGCCGTGAATGTCAGCTGGTAAACCCACTGGCCACCCCAAAAGCGCCATTGCGCCCCCTTCCACTAATCGAGGTCCCATTTGAGAGGATTGGAATGGACCTCGTCGGGCCATTAGAGTGGACAGCACGCGGACATCGCTTTGTATTAGTCCTGGTGGATTATGCAACGCGATATCCGGAAGCAGTGCCTCTGAGCAACATCTCAGCACGTAGTGTTGCGGGGGCACTCTTCAAGGTAATCTCCCGGGTGGGGATTCCGAAAGAAATCCTCACCGATCAGGGCACAACATTTATGTCACGAACACTTCACGAGCTTTACGAATTGCTGGGTATTAAGTCGATTCGCACTAGCGTGTACCATCCGCAGACGGATGGGCTGGTGGAGCGTTTTAATAAAACCCTGAAGAATATGATTTGTAAATTCGTGCACGAGGATGCTAGAAACTGGGATAAGTGGCTCGACCCCCTGTTATTTGCAGTTCGAGAGGTCCCGCAAGCCTCCACTGGCTTCTCTCCTTTTGAGTTACTATATGGGCGGCGCCCGCGCAGTGTACTAAATGTGATACGCGAAGCCTGGGAGGAGGGGCCTTCAAAAAGTAAGAACGAAATTCAATACGTCCTTGATCTCAGAGCAAAACTCCACACTCTGGGGAAACTAACACAGGAGAATTTGCTCTGAGCTCAAGAATGACAATGCCGGCTGTATGACAGGGGCACTCGGCTCAGGGAGTTCGCACCGGGAGATAAAGTGCTTGTATTACTCCCAACATCGAGCTCCAAATTACTCGCAAAGTGGCAAGGGCCCTTTGAGGTAACACGACGAGTGGGTGATCTCGATTATGAGGTGAAACGAACCGATAGAGGGGGCGCACGTCAAATGTATTCCCGTCAACCTCCTAAAATTGTGGAGGGAGGCGGTCCCTGTGACGTTGGCCACGGTAGTTCCGGAGAGGGCGGAGCTCGGACCGGAGGTAAACAAAAGCTGTGATCATAACACCCCGGTCATTTGCGGGGATCACCTCTCACCGTACCAACTTGCAGAGGTTGCTGAGTTGCAAAAAGAATTTGCAGACGTGTTTTCCCCTCTACCGGGACGTACGAATCTCATCCAACACCATATCGAGACCGAGCCGGGACTGGTAGTACGTAGCCGGCCATATTGCTTACCCGAACACAAAAAGAAAATAGTTTGAGAGGAATTGGATGCAATGCTCGAGATGGGCGTAATAGAAGAGTCCCACAGCGATTGGTCCAGCCCGGTCGTGCTTGTTCCCAAGAGCGATGGGTCGGTGCGGTTCTGTGTGGATTATAGAAAAGTCAACGCGGTGTCTAAATTCGACGCGTACCCGATGCCCCGTGTTGATGAGTTGCTCGATCGGTTAGGTACGGCTTGCTTTTATTCGACATTGGATTTAACAAAGGGTTATTGGCAGATCCCCTTGACACCAATTTCCCGTGAAAAAACAGCCTTCACCACGCCGTTCGGATTGCACCAATTTGTGACACTTCCGTTCGGTTTGTTTGGAGCCCCGGCTACGTTTCAGCGACTTATGGACCGTATCCTCCGGCCGCATTCGGTTTATGCCGCTGCCTATTTGGATGACATTATCATCTACAGTAACGATTGGCAGCGGCACAAACAACATCTGAGGGCGGTCCTGAGGTCGCTGCGCCGGGCCGGGCTCACGGCAAACCCTAAGAAGTGCGCGATTGGGCGTGTGGAGGTACGGTATCTGGGGTTCCACTTGGGTCATGGCCAGGTGCGTCCCCAAATTGACAAAACCGCAGCAATTGCGACATGCCCGAGACCCAAGACCAAAAAGGGGGTGAGGCAGTTCCTGGGGCTGGCTGGCTATTATAGGAGGTTCGTGCCTAATTATTCGGACGTCACCAGCCCGCTGACTGACCTCACTAAAAAGGGGGCTCCAGATCCGGTCCAATGGTCAGAGCAGTGCCAACAGGCGTTCATGCAGGTTAAGGCTGCACTTTGTGGGGGGCCGCTTTTACATGCACCTAACTTCTCTCTTCCCTTTCTATTGCAGACGGACGCTTCAGACGGAGGACTGGGGGCCGTACTCTCGCAGGTGGTGGGGGGGGAGGAGCGCCCGGTGCTGTACATCAGTAGGAAGCTCTCCTTAAGGGAAACGAAGTACAGCACCGTAGAGAAGGAGTGTCTGGCCATCAAGTGGGCGGTCCTCACCCTCCGATATTACCTGCTGGGCCTTCACTCTCTGCTCAGATCACGCCCCACTCCAATGGCTCCACCGCATGAAGGATACTAACGCCCGGATCACCCGTTGGTATCTGGCTCTACAGCCCTTTAAATTCAAGGTGGTCCACAAACCGGGGGTGCAGATGGCTGTCGCGGACTTCCTTTCCAGAAATGGGGGGGGGAGTGGTAGGCAGGCCGGATGGCGCCCCAGCCTGAGTTGGGTGGTGGGGGTATGTGGCAGCGGGGGTGTGGTCAAGCGTCCGTCCGGGGAGAGAAAGCGGTAAGGGCGCTTGCACCTGAGCCAAATTATGTCTAACACCTGTCTCTAATTCCAGTAAGCATGGGGAGAGCGGCATAAGAGCGGCCACAGAACCTACAGAGGAGAGAGAGAGAAAGAGATTTCTACATGTACATGGCAGCCCAGCGTTGTTGTTTATGTTCATGTTCAGTTAGAATTGTGTGTGTCATAAGTTGATTATTTAAGAAGTGCTGTATGAGACTGTGGCCGTTAAAGAAAGGAAAGAATTATCAGAACCCACGTCTCTGTAACTCTTTACAGTCATTTATAAACGTTACTAGGCAACCAGAAGTGGGAACGCCCACTAGCGACTTCACCGCCAGCCACTGGCAACAAAGTCACTGGCAGTGTGTACGCAACTTAACATTGGTGCGAAAACATCTTGTACAATCTTTTCACCACAAATACTTTCATAACTTACTAAATCCAGCAATCTGTTTACAATAAACCATCTCCCAGGCAACACAGTAGTGAAACAGGCATTCTGTTTACTTCCTCAAAGGGTAAAAGTGTTCTGATGAGTAATGGGGGTATCCCCATGAATCCCCACACTGTAATGGAGGTTGCCATGGAAATAGGAATGATGGGATAGTTTGATGTGAAATATGCCCGAAAGCTGCCACATAGTCAGTACAGGGCAGTTGCCATAGGGATGGTCATGCTGGTTTTGGTTGATTAGTGGGTAGCAGCTCTCGGGGAGGCCTCTTTCTCTGTCCTGCTCGGCTGAGCTGTTGGCAGATGTTCTGGCAGCTGTGAATCACGGCTCTTGTTGGGAACTGCTTGCAGATTTGTAGCAGTCACACAAAAGAGTATCTGTTATCTCCAATCTTGGGTATCTGTGGGAGGAGAGCAGCAGAAGTAATGCAGGCACAAGAATCAATGGCTGACATTATACTGCTCTCCTCTGATGTGCATCAACACTTTCAATGTGTGGGGTCAGATCTATAGGGATGGGTGTTATATTGAATATTTAAATATTCAAACTTTTATTGACTATATAAAATCATCCAGTATTTTGAATGTTGTGATGATTTTTTTATTTGGCCACTGAAGTTGAAGTAAGTTTGTTTTATTTTTATGTTAAAAACAGACAGACAACTATAAGTAAGCCATTCATAGGCTGATTGCCCTGAAAAGTGTAAACACTGTGGCTCTGTGGCATTCAATTATATTAATCTGTTTGTGTGAGCATCCTGACAAGCCAGACACAGTAACATTTGCTCAGCCAATGGCGTGAGGTTGGGTTCATGCTATTTGTTTATTCAACCACGTTTCCTAAAAAAACAAGTAGAACAGTTTTGTGCATGCTCCTTGTGTCATAACCTTCTACTCTGACTAGTACAAATGCAGATTTATTTTCATTGAATCAGTTCTTTAGAATTGCCCATTTCAATTAATTGGATCATAACTCTGATTTAATAATTTGGGTAACAATTTACAATATAGTATACATTAATATTAGTTACCTACATTAGTTTCCATTAAAGGAATGTTCCGGGTTCAGTACAAGTTAAGCTCAATCAACAGCATTTGTGGCATAATGTTGATTACAATAAAAATATATTTTGACTCGTCCCTCCTTTTCTTTTAAAAAAGCAAAATTCTGGGTTACAGTGGAAGTAAATGGGGGCCATTCTTTATGTAAAAATACTATTTCAAAAGTATAGCCACACGACGTAAACAATACACGTGTGTAACGGGTAAAGGCTTGGCAAGGAGGAGGCGGGAACTGGCTGAACAGTCAACGTAAAATTTTTAATGGTAAAACTCAACTTAAAACAACATAAAACAAACACACACACACACACACACACACACACACCGCATGCGTGTCTCTCTCTCTCTCTCTCTCTCTCTCTCTCTCTCTCTCGAACTGGTGTCTCTGGCCCCCCTTTATCTCGCTTTTTCACTGATCATCTGATTCAGCACCGCCCGTGCACCCTCATGGCCCAGCCAAGTCCTCCTCTTCATAACAGCGTGTTAACATGATTTTAGTGTGATAAAATCACTTTCTAACCATTTCTGTGTAAAGTTATAGTTAATTTTGAGCATGCAATGTCAACAAAGACTAAAATCCTAAATCCTTCACGCTAAAAATAGCGTGAAGCCTTCAACAAGTTCAACAAGCCACGTGATAATATGCGCGTATTTAAGTGAAGGACCTGTAATAGTTAGTGACTAAGATTAATGAAGTAACAGTGATATGTGAGATTGTAATGATATGTTAATGATTTAGCTCCATGACTTTTAGCCGCTGTGTGTGTGAGAGGCGGCAGACATTATGGCCCCACCTTGGCTGTCGAATGACATGTTTGCTCATTCAGCTGACCTGTTATATATCATTTTCTCAGTGACACTTACATAACCTGCATTATCTTTAAAAATGCATCTGATAACTCTCAAAGCAGGTGACACACTCACAAATAACCATTCTCATTTTCCCTCTGACCCACTCAACTTGAGCATGTTTGCATATCATTACATCTGTCTGCATATTACTCTGTTCATTTAGTCTCATGTAGCCCTCTGACTATCAGCAGTAAGTCTGGTCCGCATTACTGTGTATTATGTCCACGCACTGCTCTCTCAATGATGCATTCCTGCTAGGTTCTATCATGAAACTTTCTTTGGTTTACTTGCGTGTAACTCAAAATAACTTCAACCGTCTGTGTATGCCGTGCAGCTTTTATTAAGTTATTTAAACTGATTTATCTCATCCTTTATTTCTTTTATGTTTTTCCTTGTTCTACATTATCAGGATATCTCAGACTATTCAAAAGTTTGAACACATGACTGAATGTGTTTCTCGTTAACTTAAAAAACCTTATCTTTTTTTTTTTAATGAATGAGTTGGAATGGATGGTAACAAAAACACTGTTTAAAAAGCATCTCAGGAATCACCTCATGAAGTTGGTTGAGAGAATGTTCAAAGTGTGCAGAGCTGCAATCTAGACATCTTTGAATAATCTCAAATCTACACGCACTGCACACTTTATTAGGAAGACCTGTACACCTACTTATTCATGTGTTTATCTAATCGGCCAATCGTGTGGCAGCAGTGCAATATATAAAATCATGCAGATATGGGTCAGAAGCTGCAGTTAATGTTTACATCAACCATCATAATAGGGGAAAAAATGTATCTTAGTGATTTCGACCATGGCATGATTTTTGATGCCAGATGGGCTCGTTGTGTATTTCAGTAACTGCTGAATTCTGACTGTATTATGAAAAGACTTCTAACAATCTTTCCTTCAAGTGTGTTTATTTCAGCATTAAGCATATCATTGTTTGTCTGCTTGTTATTTTCCTGGTAGCGCAGATTAACCCCTCTCCTCTTTCCTGTTATTTTTCCTCTGTAGTATGACATTATGGGACACTCAGGAGATGGTTTGGACATAGAACTGGTCAGATGTGACAAAGTACCCAAGAACAACAAGGAGAGGCTGAAGGTTTTGAAGGTACAGTACTGTGCGTGTGCCTCTGTCTCAGGCGTGACCTCATTTCCCCTTTTTGTTTGAGAACTTATGCTCTTACGACTTCACTTCTGCTGACATAATTGCATTTCTCCTAGCATTCCTCCTATTGTCTTATGTGACCACGTCAGGGAAAAAGCCAAGCATAAATTCTCAGACAAATGACTCCCGGGATGGGTGACTGAGATGCACTGACGCACAATTGCAGCCTGATTGGGGCCTTGAAAATAAACAATCTCCTGTCTTTTCAAAGCAAGAAAGCTACTAGTTGCATTTCAGCCCTTTTTTTTTTCTTTTTTCATTTTTTTTTTTTTTTTGTAGTTTGTCTGATCGTAGCCATACTGTTGGATCTGATTAAGAAGTTTGAGGAATACCAGAGATGGTGTATGTAGGACGAGACAGACCACTTAATACCTCGAGGATTTAGTTCACACAAAAATGAACATTCTTTAATCATTTACTCACCCTCATACCATCCCAGATGTGTATGACTTTCTTTCTTCTGAAGAACACAAATTAAGATTTTTAGAGGAATATCTCAGCTCTGTTGGTCCATACAATGCAAGTGAATGATGACCAGAACTCAGAAGGTCCAAAAATCACATAAAAGTAATCCATAAGACTCCAGTGTTTAAATCCATATCTTCTGAAGTGATATGATAGTTGTGGGAGACAAACAGATCAATATTTAAGTCATTTTTTACTATCAACCTCCACATTTGACCAGCCACAACCAGTAGGTTGCTAAATGTGAACGTGTAGATTTTCTGTAAAAAAGGACTTAAATATTGATCTGTTTCTCACCCACAACTATCATATCACTTCTATAGATATGGATTTAAACACTGGAGTCTTACGGATTACTTCTATTGTATGTTTCCTTTATGCGCTTTTTGGACCATCAAAATTCTGGTCACCATTCACTTCCATTGTAATGACCTACAGAGCTGCAATATTCTTTTAAAAATCTTCATTTGTGTTAAGCAGAAGAAAAAAGTCATCTAACATATGGCTGTGTCTGAGTCATCATCCCCAGAAAGTGCCCTGAAAACAAAATGTTTAGCATATGTCTACATCTCTATACATACTGAACATCTATGTGTTTTTGTGTGTGTGTGTGTATACTGTAGTACCCCACAGGTGAGACTGTAAGTTCTCTCTGGCAGCTGAATGTGCATTATAACCTCTTCTTTATGTGTATGCCATTTCCCCAGACCATGCATGCCCACTCTCACTTCTGCATGAGCGGAGACTACACGCTGGAGGTTACCAAACACGCCATAAATAAACTGGCATGCGAAGAAGCCGATGAGCATTTTGTCATTGTGTTGAGCGATGCCAACCTGGAGCACTATGGGATCAATCCTGATCGATTTGCAAGTGCCCTCACCAGTAACCCACAGGGTAATGGCTTTGCCATCTTTATTGGTTCCCTAGCAGACCAAGCGGACAGGTGAGTTTAATATCCCACAGCAGACTCGGTCTGCCACTAACTCTTTCAGTCATGTATTAAAAAGTTAGCATGCTAGGTTAAATGTTAAGCCTGGTTGAGAGTCAGTGGGTTGTGCCACCAGTGTCAGTTCAGGAAAAATGCTGTGTGGTGAAATGGCTTTAATAATCTGAATTTCTTACATATCTGACTCAAACCTGCTACGTTTTGTGTAATCTGAAATGCCAAAAACCATATTTAACCATATCTTTACAAAACCGATACAAAGTCAAATTATTTGTAGCTTAAGTGGACATCAGGACTAAATTGTGAAATTTGAAATAATTTCAAGCTATAGAAAGTCTTTGATCATTTGTATTGTGTCCAAGAGTGTTGGTTATTCATCTTTTTGAGATGTTATACACATTACTGCTGATTTTCTATAAAGCTGAATAAATAATTCGGATTAAAAGTAATAGCCAGCATCATCACTGCCAATCATGTTAAAATCAAATTTTGCATTATAAAATTCTGAATGTATGTACTGACTATTATTGTCCCATGTCTGCCAAACATGCTGAGTAATGCATCATCTGCAACCTGAAACTGAACATTTGGCCAGATGTTAGAAGTGAATGCATTAGGCTGCATAGGAAAGCACACTTCTAATGGAAAGATTTTAAACAGTGTCAGAGATGAGGCAGAGCGTAATAAACCCTGAGCTAGATATTCATGCTGTTATTGGCGAATCCATCAACAGACCAATATGAGGTGAATGCACAGAGGCGGTTCAAAACACAGATTTGCTTCCCATATGTCAGTAAAGTAATTACTACTGGGTACGTCTGTACTGTAATGTTTACCATCGATTTGCACAAGATAAGCGATATCTGTATTAATTACAGATGTGAGTGTAGTCTATAGCATTAATGCACTGCCACCACTCACACTGACCATCAGAAATATATTTGGCTGTGCTGTTTAATTATACAGGGAATATTAAACATATATTGTTTAATGCATCTGATTATCCAAAAAAGATTTATTGGAATAGCTGACAAAATGCAACAGAAATGGTGGCATGTGCTTCCATGTAATTATACATTACACTCTGGAATTAACAATATGGACAGTCTGTTCACATTATAGGCTTCTGTAGAATTTGATTTAGCCCTCCAGAAAATATCTTGTGAAACACGGGGATGCAGTGTCCGAACAACAAACAAAAATCCATATAATTTCCCTCATTCACTCTGCTCGAATGACACAATTATGTGTTTGTTTAGAAAGAGAGAAAGAAAGAACCCCTGCTGGTTTCTGTCTCTTATGCATGGGTAAATAAAAACTCCTCAGCATCTCCAACGGACCGATGACTTTTGAACTCGGGCGTTGGAATTGAGTGATCGCACATGAGCGAATTTGAGTGGAGCGACAACTCGCTCCATATACAGCCTCTGAAAGCAACATTTTCCATCTTTTGGATATGCCCATTGATTCTCAATGTGATAATGCACAGTGAATATAAGATTTTTACAGAAAGTTAGTCCTATTTTCCACATACATGGACAATGTGTTTAACTGCATGCCATTTCGTGATAAATCGGTGCAATTTTTAAAATGGCATATGAGATGAAACTAGAGACTCTAACTTTTGACTAAAACAGGTTCTCCCAAAGACAAACTTGGCTGAGATTGGCACCATGTTGTTTTGTCACATGACTCGTGCTCTGAAACTTTAACCCTTTAATGACAGCCTAGAGGCTCCTGAACTGAGATCAGTTGGTTTTAAACAAAAATCATTAACCATAGCCTATAGCGAAGCCAAAATGTAATGTCCATGCATGTGGACTCACAAGGTTAAAATGGGAGATCTTTTGTGTTTAACTTTATCGGTAAACCCGATGTTAAAGAAAAAACAATGAAAGATACAGATAACCGATTAAGTGGAAAGGTGTAAATATCGGTTCAAAATATCGGTCAAACCGATTATTGGTCTATCTCTAAAATTCAGTCCAAAAGATCGGTTTGGAAACCAAATTGGATTTGCGTGCAGTGTGAACAAAGCCAAAAGGTCCCTCTAAAACCAAATCAAAGCCCATTTTATTGCTAATTGCATTCCAAAGTTTAAGATGTTTAGGAGACCACAATAAAGCATAATGACTTTGAAATGTAATTAGCATTCCCTTTCTGCAACCATATCAACCATTTGCTGTGGCATATGTAATTAGCATGCCCTTTTGGATCTGTGGTTCAAGTAAAAGAGAAGAGTCTATATGCAACTCTCTTTGGTGTATTGTTTGCATTATTTGCAGGATTTTATGGGTCTCGACTCTTGAAGGAACTTGAAGGCACCGCTGTGGTTGTCAAATACACCCCATATAGTCTTTTCATGGCCACCGTGGTTTAAGGAGCGATTTACATGTGCCTTCTTTAAAGGGAACAAAATGACAGTAATGAATGATTAGTGAAAGGAGATGGGCGGCACTTTGCTTTCAGCTCCTCTTAACCAACAGGCTTTTCCCAAGACCCCATATCTTATTAGAGCCCCACCACAGCTATTGTCACCCCCCCTCTTTTTCTCTCTCTGACATACAGGCCCCAGAAAACTTTGTCGGCTGGACGTTCTTTTGTCGCCATGGACACCAAGCAGATCCCTCAAATCCTTCAGCTGATTTTCACATCCAGCATGTTGTCTAGTGCCTGAGAGAACTCCAGCAGTCGGGCCAATCTCAAGAAACATGTCAGTCACTGGTGAACCAATGGTGATCACTGCATTCAGTAGTTTCCATGTGAATCTCACAAAAACATGTCCAGGTCACATTTCTAAAATCAAAAGAAAGAATGTGAAAGTTAAAGTAAATAAAGCCAGTTTGTTGGACTTTTTGCCTTCTGATATTGATTTAATGACAAAATAAGCGAATTTTCACCGCATTTTGCTCTGAAATGGGTTCATAGGTTGTTGTATTTTTTCAGTCTGAGGAAACATTTAATTTTCTTGCAACAAAATAACAATACAAAGTAATAAAACAGCAATATTTACCTATATGTAAAACAATTTTTTTTAGTGCTGTCAGTCGATTAAAATATTTATTTATTTAGTTAATCGCGATTAATCACAGATTTTGAAAGTGCTGAAATTTGACTCAATATATAAATTTCTTTTCCTGTCAAAATGCATTTAATTTCTTCTCAGGAAAGAAAACAAAACAACATGTAACTATAATGTTTTATTACCATTTTCTGAACAAAGCCCTCCATAGTAGATGGATAGAAATGCACTAAAATAGCACCAATTCAAGTATAAACTCCTTATGAAAGCACTGTGGAGAACGGCACACTACTGATGCTACTCTTACTGCTTCTGTCATATTTATGTACTGTATGTCAGGAGTCCTGCTTTTAGCACTGGCACTGCCCACGTTATGATTCTTCATCTAGATTGTAATTATTGGTTGAAACCTCGAAAGGTCAGCGGCAAAGGTAATTGACTCCAGATACATCGCAAAAGTTCCGCTTTATTCCAACATGTGTTCGCACAGAGTTCAATAAAATGTCAGAATCTAGTGTCAAATTGGTAAATGCGTTAATCCCATAAAAAAAGTAACGTGTTAAACTTTTCGCATTAATTGCACACGTAAACGTGTTAATTTCGACAGCTATACATTTTTTATAAAACATTTTAGGATATTAATATTCTAGATCTATCACCCAGCCCTTGTGTTCATTTACATTTACACATTTGGCAGACGCTTTTATGCAAAGCGACTTACAGTGCTCTTATTATAGGGACAATCACCCCGTAGCAACCTGGAGTTAAGTGCCTTGCTCAAGGACACAATGGTGGTGGCTGTGGGGAATCGAACCAGCAACCTTCTGCTTAACAGTTTAGTGCTTTAGCCCACTACACCACCACCACTCCACTGTTCAAGAGTTTATAATTAGAACACAAGGCATGTCTGCGTGTAACCTGCTGTTTTGTTTGTAAGATGTCTATGTTGTGTAAGAGTTAGCTCTCTCTCTTTTTATGTTTGTTGGGATTTTCCCAGTGTCCTCACACGTCCTGTAACTTATGGCACAGATGGAGGCAGAGGGAAAGAGAAAGTCAGCCGCACACCAAAGTCTTCCTTGTAAATCTCTTTCTATCCTCAGAAACCAGAACCTCAAGAACAATTTAACACCACATTCCTCAGCCGTCCCATTACACACTCAATCAATCTTTAACCAAATGACTGCAAATCTCTGATAGACATAACACTTAACTGTGCTGACACGGAGCTGTCCAAAATCCAGGTCGCTTTAATGGGAAAGTTCACCCCAAAAAAATGTAAATTCTATTACTATATATTCACACTCTTGTTGCTGTTATTTTTCCATGGAACACACACACACAATAATTCTATTTAGTGCTTGAATGCTTAAAATGTTCCCCGGAGAGAAATAAACATCAGCATAATCATTTTTTTTGAATGTAGTGAGCAGGTAAATAATGATAGAATTTCCATTTTTTGTGAACTGCTCCTTTAAACAGTTGAAACAACAGCTCACAGAATTAGAAAGTCAAGAATTCAGATCCAGAAAAAGTTCATTTTCAGCACACAAAGATGTGGATATTTATACAGCAGAAGATTATAGCCTTCTGTGTATCCTGTGTTTGTGAGTAAACTTGAGGGAGACAGGGTTTTTTCTGGACTTCCTGTTATATTTGACCTCTGGTCTGTACCAGGCCGATGTTAACAGTGCCGAGTTTGAAATGTTGTCCAACTGACAGCATGTGCTTCTTCCCCTCAGCCCCTCCGAGATGCCTGTTTTCTAAGTACTCCATCTATGTCAACAGTTCAGTCTTTTTCCTTCCTGTCCTGCTGGACATGTTGACGCCCGGCCCTGCCACACTGAGCCGAGGAATCCAGTTACCCAACACTCTCGAGGTGTTGCCGAGTATAAAATGGGGCTGTAATTTCTAGAATTTGGCAAGCTTGATGAGTTTAGCTTTGGGGAGCCAGCAGGTAGCAGGGACATTAGGGAGTTGGGCTGGACTTCCAAAGTATTCCGTTTTTTCCAAAATCACTGCTCTGTTCCAAAAAGTAGTAAGCTGCCTTTGTAGAGAGCGTTTTAAAGGCTGTTCCAGAAGGTTGATACCTTCATTTGGCCAAATTCTATAAAGCAGTGCATGTATCCTTCACAGAAAAGGCAAAATGAGATAAAAACAAATACAATTCATTTAAAACCAAAAAGTATCAATTATAATAGCTCAGTCTTTTGAAAACTGACTACTGCGTGTGTGAGTGTTTGTGTGTGTGTGTGTGTGTGTGGGTGTGTGTGTGTGTGTGTGTTTGTGTGTGTGTGTGTTTTTGTATGTATGTGTGTGTGTGTGTGTGTGTGTTTTTGTATGTATGTGTATGTATGTGTGTGTGTGTGTGTGTGTGTGTGTGTGTGTTTGTTTATTTGTTTGTTTGTGCGTGTGTTTGTGTGTGTTTTTGTATGTATGTGTATGTTTTTGTGTATGTGCTTGTGTGTGTGTGTGTTTGTGTTTATGTGTGTGTGTGTGTGTGTGTGCTTTTGTGTGTGTGTGTGTGTGTGTGTGTTTGTGTTTATGTGTGTGTGATAATGTGTGTGTGTGTGCGCGCGCGTGTTTGTGTGTGTGTGTGTGTGTGTGTGTGTTTGTTCGTGTGTGTGTGTGTGTGCGTGTGCGTGTTTATTCGTGTGTGTGTGTGTGTGCGTGTGTGTGCGCAGCGTATTTTTAGAGTATCACATTGTTACCTAAGATACATTCTAACAACAGTCTATTGAAATTAACTGTAAGTCATTCACTTCAGGCGAGGAGTGCTAAAGAGAGCAACAGTGCCCGCCCACTTTTCCAGCCGTCATTGTTCCGGAAGTTATTTTTTTTCTTAATAATTCTTAAAAGAAAATGTTGTAAGCCATGAACCAAAGCAACCAGCTCCGGGGTGAATCATTCCATTACAAACTTCAATTTGAAGTTAAAAAGTATTTGAAAATCAGACAAAAAGACAATTACAATACTGTGTACCTACTGTGTAACACAATCATGTGTTTCATGAGGGAATAAACTACAGTCCCATGAAGCATTGCAGATGATATAAACAAATAAAAAAATATTTCAAGTAGATCATTATAAGTATATGAACAACAGATTTTAATTTTATTGCTAAATATTCAGATATTTGCACATTTTGAGAGTGTTGGTAGACAGACTCGATTGCGTCTTGGGAGTGCCCGGTCATTTCAGAGCTTTGTTTGGAACACTTTGTTTGCCGTGATTCTATGATTGGTGGATATGTCTTTCCTTGATCATAGGGAGTGTAGGTCTTCACTAGAAATTCATCTATTAAAAGCAATGTCTTAAAATGTTTTTAATAACATGGACAGATGGCTTCAATGGGAGCATATCTCATTGATTAACAACCTCAGAGCTCATCGTAGGTCTGTCTTTAAAAGTTTTATAAATTATCGATAAAAACGAATTCACCAATGGAACAAAATTAATGGGATTTTTAATTCTGGAACCAGACTGTTGCACTCTATTGGAATGGCACATACATGTATATAGTGTTCCAAATCAGTCACTTAAGTGGTTTCATTTTAGTTTATATGCTAGGTAGGCAATAGATTTCAAGGCAGCTCACTATTTTTTGGAATAGAACTTGAGTGGATCCAGAGTGCCTTCAAGTACAGAAACTTTAAGTGTTTGTTCAAGCCTATCTGCACATGGTGTAGACTTGGCCCAGTCAGTGGTAGCCTGAAAACATATGTGCTGCCATCACGTATTGCACTGGAGTGGCATGCCAAGACTAAACCAGAACTTGTCTTTGTGGATAAATGAATCATCACACTTCATTCAACTACACAGGCCTTGACTCTATCCTCATTTACTACTCGTCAAGACTTATTGTATTTTGAACCGCTGATATGTCTTGTAAACCAATGTAATGACTGACAATTACAGCCATTAAATTAAGTGTAGCTGTGAGGATAGTTTTGAAGATGTTATTTGCTGATGAATGTGTGTATTATTATTGTCTTCCTTTAATCTTTTGATTTAATGTGGTCTTTTTTTATCTTGTATGGTGTGATGAATACATGTAGAATTATTTAATAAACGATGACCATCTATATTTGTCTGGAGAGATTCTACAAATTTCTGCTTCTAACTGCGTTAGGTTTCTGGATCAGAGGGACGCCCGCTGGTTCTTTGCAAACTGGAGCAATTTATGACACACAAAGCCAATTTTTTTAACATTTTCCTTAAACACTGGACTAGGGTTACATCTATTTGGTCACTTCTTCCAGCTGAATTAGCCTACTGGGTTTTACTGTACTTTTAAGCCAAGCCAGCATAAGGGCTATTCCAGTACATACACCTGGTTGTTTGCAATTGAAATGACATGCTGTCCTTTTTGCACTCTACACAGCCCTCCATTATCACTGATGCCTCACTCTGTCAATAAACTGAGGAAATGAGAAGAAAGCAGAAAGCAAGATAGACAGTATTATTCCAAAACAGCAGGCTGTTATTGAAGGATGGGGCACTGCAAACTACATTTGACTTAACAGCAAACCCGCAGCTTGTGTGTGAGCACAGCAAAGCGTTGTATTTGCCCATTGACCTTAGGGAGGAAAATAAGTTTATACAAAATATGATATGACCCTTTTAACATGTTTTATATATTAGTAATTTTGTTTCCTGTATTTTAGCGTGCCATTGCAGAAATACCCTCAGCCTGAACCCTTACAATAAAATCAGTGTTAAAGCAGCTAGACACATCAGTTTAGAAAACATTTCACTTGAGCTGTTAATGATTTCCATTATGTGTTTCCATGTTCCTGTCTTTTTAAAGTATGTTCATTAACTGCATTGTTCTGCTGACAGCAGTATTGGTGATACTAACCTTTAGAGAAAGGCTGATGAAGGTCAGAATGCCAAAAAACACCCGGCTGAAATTCATCATAGAAAATTTAAGAGACCCTAGCATTGCAGAAGCCTTCCAAGCCACCATCGGAGGGAAGTTTGCTCCGCTGCTTGTTCTGGATGAAGACCCTAAAGAAATGATAAGCAACTTTAAAGCTGGCATGATAGGAACAGCCACTAAAATAAAATAGCACCAAAAGACACAACCCTGGGTCACAGACAAGATCCTAGATCTGTGTGACGACAGGAGGAAATTGAAGAATTTTAGACACACCACAAGGACAAAAGAGTACAAAAACAATGACTGATTGACTAAAGGTGATGAATTCTCTTCTAGCACATCTGCTTAAGTTATTTTTATCGTCTGTATTTAAACAATGGTGTGATTACATTTCTAGAATGGTCACAAGTGTGCTGATTGCTGTGAGTATACAGCATGTTTATTTCCTCTTTATTATGTCAGTGCCACAATACATGCAGTGGCTTTGTTCAAGCAATGACACAAAGTCTTTCATTCTTTCATGCTCCCCAAGCAGATGTCAAACACCCACACCACATAATTCCCACACAACAAATAACCACCTTTAATCTATGTTACATACTATGTTCTGTCATTTTCACAGTAGAATACAGTTATTTTGAAACTGCAATGAATGTGACCTTGAGGCTTCTCATTTGATCCACCTATGATTGTTGTACATTGTTTTTTCTGCAGGCACTGTTTTTCATGAACTATCCCTGCTGAGAAAAATCCTGGCCAAGCTGGTCGAGCTGGTCTCCAAACCCAGGCAAGCTGGTCTTTAGCTGGGCTTGCTGGTCTCTTAGGACAAGCTAGACTATATAGCTGGTCTCCCAGCCTGGCCATGTTGGTCTTCTGCTGGTCAAGCTGGTCTCCCAACTGTGTCAAACTGGTCTCCAAGCCTGGGCAAGCTGGTCTTTAGCTGATGATCTCCCAACTAGTCCAAGCTGGTCTTTAGCTGGTCTATCTGCTCTCTAAGCCTAGAAAAGCTGGACTTTAGCTGTTTTTTTGTGGTCAACCAGAATGTCTTCAAGCCTGACCAGCTATTAACTGGCCAAAACCCATCTTTAACCAGCAAACTAGATAGGCTGACCAGGATAAGACCAGCAGTCCAGTTTAGTCTGGTTTAAGCTGGGTTCTTTCAAAAAAAAAAAAAAGACAGGGATGAGACAACAGATTGGCATTGACAAGGACATTGTGGATAGGAGTGTGGCTGACTTGGAATTTGTGATGACACAGTTTAATATAGTAGTTGTGCAATGAACTGTTTCAGGGTTATTTTGGAACTCATCACACAAGTGATTGTCTGCACTCCTTCATGCATTGAGGAATGTCATCTCTGCATGAACACTGTGTTCTATTTACAACTACTCTGTAATGGTCACACTAAATGGGAGTATAGCAGTAATGTTTTACACACAGTAATGTGCGAGCGTGCTTGTCCCGTTTTGTTTGGTAGTATTTTGATGAGGCTAGTCCAGCTCAAGTATCATCAGCTTCATGATGACACTAATACACTAAGTGGTGGAAAAAGTAGCTAATTAGCAGTCCCTCACGGAATCTACTGTATGCCTGCAGAACTCTGTAGAACTGAAGCTCTTTCTGTGTTCCATGGAAAAAGAACAGCATACAGGTTTGGAGGGAAATGAGAGTGAATAAATGATGAAGGAATTTTCGATTTGGGCTGAGATATTCCTTTAATTGTGTAATATGAGGCCTTCTCTGTAACAGTCTGCCAGCTGTTGTCTACATTTTTTTCCATTATCAGACAGTGGAGATTCTTAGGAATGGGTCATGTTGGGGGGAATTTCCATGAGATTGTATAGGAGACCAGGTGTCTGGGAATAGAAGAGATGTGTCAGCGCTGACTCTATCTATCATGGCTATTGGGTCATTATTACGACTGCCTGCTGGAAGAGCCATGGAAGGCCACAGGTGCTCATCATTTCAGCCGTAATTCCCACTCTAAACTTCTGCTTTACGCTGCCAAAAACCTTGCAGCTTCCACAAGGCACTAGTGTCACATGGGATGCAAGTATGTCCAGATGTCTTGGGCTGTGTTCCATTTCAAATTTGTATCCCCTTCCCTTGCAAACTTCACTTCATCAGCTCTTTTCCATACACCATCAGTTCATTGTGGCTGCAACTGGCAAGCTTCAAAAAGGACAACAACAACAAAAAAACATAAAAGCTCCACATAAGTAGTCTGTTCAACTTTTACAATTTTATATGATAGTTTTGTGTGAGGAACAGATGGAAATTTAAGTCGTTATTCACTGCAAATTTTCAGCAAAAAGGAACATTCTTCAAAATATTTCCTTTTGTGTTTCACAAAAGAAAAGAAAACTATTCCTAAGGTATTGGATATTTGCTTATATCTAAAGTTACTACATAAATAAAAGTGCTGTTTTTATTTATTCTTCTTGATGTATTCTTCCATCTCTCCTCTTTTGTGGTCTTCCATCACTGGATTATGTCAGATTGGTGTGATGTTCTGTGCTTGAAAGATGTGTTGTACAGTGTGTGAGGGACGCTGATTCGTTTAGCAGAACATGCATTTCCTGTACTATATGTGTACATTCACTCACACCCATGCAGCCAGGCTGACCGGCTCCTCTCATTTACCCAGACCAGAGTTCCATACTCTGTCCACAGATGCATACCAGCCTTTCACTGCTGCCAAATACACAAAATGGCCATTGAGCATTTCATAATTTGAATTGAGCTATAGACACCATTGGGGGTTCTGACAACACTCACACTACTGTGGTGGCTGGGATGTGGTTGAGCATTCGTTCGGAGAGAGAGAGAAAGTGGTAAGGGTACACATCTGATCGCTATAATGTCTAACACCTGTTTCTGATTGCAGTAAGCACTGGGGAGAGCAATAAAAGGAGAGACCATGCCAGTTGTTTTGGTGACCTTGAGTTGAGGCTGAAAAGCCACCTTGAAAGAAAGTGTTAATAAAGAACAGAGAATGAGTTCAACGTACTACCTCCTCCTTCCAACAACGACAAACCTGTTACAGTGGTGCTGAAACCATGGAGTTTGGAGAAAGTACACACCGCCTTTTGCCAAAGTCAACCAATCACTCGACAGCATGCATAACTACTAAACGCGGAATGGGAAACGTGGGAAGGTCCCTCCAAGGCCGGATCCCCTTTTGCAGGGCTTTTCCCTGCCTCCGGTGCCCTCTATATCTCTTCGCTCCCCCCCTCAGGCTGCTGAACCCGCTGCCTTAACAATACTAATGTCCTGTGATGGTGCTGGGTCCCTGACACTCCACAGGCTGCCACCAATCAAGCCGGAGTGTACAGCATAACAGTAAGTGTCAAAGGGAGTACACATCAAGCCTTGATGATGCTGCAGACCACTATACACCAATGTTTGGTTCAAGACGAGGCTTTGGGCACAAGTAAAGGGGTGAAGTTGGGGTGTGTGCATGGGGATATTCACAATTTTCCTGTCATCAACAGTACATTTCATACAAAATCATTGAGTGGAGGCACCATTGAAAAAGAGTGTCTTGCCATCAAGTGGGTCATACTCACTCTCCGGCACTACATGTTGGGGCGTACCTTCACACTCTGTTCAGATCACGCCCACTCCACCATATGAAAGATGCCAACGTGCGGATCACCCAGTGGTATCTGGCTCTTCAGCCATTTAAATTCGAGGTGGTCCACAGGCTGGGGGAGGCGCAGATGGCTGTCATGGACTTCCTCTCCAGAAGAGGGGGGGTGCGTGGTGGGCAGGCCAGATTACTCCCCAGCCTGATGGTGGGGGTATGTGGTGGTGGGGGCGTGGTTGTGTGTTCTTCCGGAGAGATAGAGAAAACGGTAAGGGTAAACACCTGAGCAGAGGTAGTACCTTTGTTGCCTGATAGAAGCATCCCTTGAGGATGGACAGGCGGACTGGTCCTCGCTCATCCCCAAAATTTCTCACATCTGGCTCCAAGTGCCAACCCCCCGGAAAACAGGGCAGAGGACTTCCCCGAATGAAGTCAACGGATGTCAGGGTGGATGTCTCCCTAGATGTATTCAACAGCCTCGTGCCCAGGACCAAGGCGAGCTTCCGAGTAGGGGGATATCGGCGACTTCTGCTCAAGACACACTGCATGATAATGAGCAACACATCTTCTTTCATACCGGATGGGCCGTGACCCAGGTCAACAGGGCTGCACCATTTGTCTTCCACCAGGGCAATGGCAACAAGCCAGCTACTTGTGGAAAAATTCGTTGCAGGGAGAACATTGCCATTGCTACATGGAACGTAAGAACACTCGCCCAAGCAGGAAAAATGCACACACGAGTTGAAAAGATACACCTGGCATATTGTGGGTCTTTGTGTAGTGAAATGGAAGAACTTCTGTGAACATATAACAGAAAAAGGCCACGTGTTCTACTACAGCAGAGAAATTGGCAAATTAGTCAACGGAGTAGGTTTCCTGGTCCATAAGAATGCTGTCCTTAGCTGCTGCCCAGTTTCCAGCAGGCTAATGCCTACAAGCAGCACCGTTCAACATCACCATCATCCAAGCATATGCCCCAACATCAGACTATGATGAGTATATAGAAGAGTTTTACACCCAACTTCAAAATAGCATGGACAATGTGAAAAAGAAGGACATCTTGATCATCCAGGGAGATTGGAATGCCAAAGAAGGAACCGACACCCTAAAGGACTGGAGAGACACCTGTGGCCTGTCATGCAATACAGAAACCAACGAGTGGGGGTCTACGCTTTCTGGAGTTTGCCAGATATTATGACATGGTCCTTACCAACACGCTGGGTGAGCACAAGGCTTCCCTACGCTGGACATGGCATGCATCTGGTGGAACCCTTCACAACCAGATTGATTGTATCCTGGTCCAGAATCGGCTTCGATCTGGCATCAGCAGAGCTAAAACAGGATGTTTCCTGGTGCCGATGTCAGAAGTGACCATGACTTGGTGATACTAACCTTTAGAGTAAGGCTGATGAAGGTCAGAATGCCAAAAAACACCCGGCTGAAATTCATCATAGAAAATTTAAGAGACCCTAGCATTGCAGAAGCCTTCCAAGCCACCATCGGAGGGAAGTTTGCTCCACTGCTTGTTCTGGATGAAGACCCTAAGGAATGATAAGCAACTTTAAAGATGGCATGATAGGAACAGCCACTAAAATAAAATAGCACCAAAAGACACAACCCTGGGTCACAGACAAGATCCTAGAACTGTGTGACGACAGGAGGAAATTGAAGAATTTTAGACACACCACAAGGACAAACGAGTACAAAAATTTGCAAAAGAAATAAGAAGTCAGATGAAAAAGGCTAAAGAAGACTGGATAAAGAATAAGTGCACACAAATAGAAGACTGCTTTAACTAGAACAACAGCAGAGAAGCATTCCAGCTAGTCAAAAACTTGACGCAAGAGAAGCCGTCAAGTGTGAGTACCATTAAGGACAAAGAGGGGAAATGCATGACAGAAGAGCAAGATAGGTAAACAGATATTGCTCTGACTTCTACAATTACCAGTTATTAGTCAAGAATTAACGAACAAAGATTATCACCCAATACTGCGAGTAGAAGTGGAGGCAGCCACTTAGCCGCAGAGCTAATTAAGTGTGGAGGAGAAGCGGTAGTAGAGGTCCTCACCTGAATCTGTAACAAGATCTGGCAGACTGAAATGTGGCCAACACCCTTGACACACACACTCATTATAACCCTCCCAAAAAAAGGCAACCTACTGCTCTGCCAGAACTACAGAACCATCAGCCTTATAAGCCATACCAGCAAAATTATGCTCAAAGTCATACTCAACCGATTAAGACCACAAGCAGAAGAAATCATAGCAGAAGAACAGGCTGGATTTCACAGTGGACGTAGCACTACAGAACACATTTTCAACTTAAGGATTCTATGCAAAAAGTACATACAACACCAGCAGAACATCTACCACGTCTACGTGAACTTCAAAAAGGCATTTGACCAAGTCTGGCATGAAGCTCTTTGGGCCACCATGAGAAATTACAACATGGGCAGGAAGCTGATAGAGACCATCCAACAGCTGTACGCCAAAGCTAGCAGTGCTGTTCTACTCCAGGGCCAAACTGGAAAATGGTTCCGCACAACTGTCGGTTTCTGTCAAGGATGCCTCCTCTCTCCTGTTTTGTTCAGTATGTTCCTGGAACGTATTATGACTGATGCCCTCGAAGTCCACCATGGGACTGTCTGCATTGAAATGCATACCATCACCAACTGCTTTTTTGCCGATGACACCAATGGAAGCCAGGAAGCTAAAATAAGCTGGCAAATCTAGTGAACCTGGATGAAACATCAACCAGATATAGCATGGAGATAAGTGAGGAGAAAACCAAGATTATGACAAACTCCACCCAACCTATCACTAAGAACATCTTAGTGAATGGGCAAAAGCTGAAAGAGGTCCACCAGTTCAAGTGCCTGGGTGCCATCATTAGCGAAAAGGGGTCCAGGCCTGAAATCCTTGCAAGGGCAGCACTAACAACAGCTGCATTTGCCAAATTCAAGCCCACCTTGAGAGACATTCAAATCAGTCTCAAATCCAAACTCAAGCTGCTGCATGCACTGGTCCTGTCTATCTTCCTGTATGCTTGCGGAACATGGATGCTGACAGCAGAACTAGAAAGAAAAATCAAGACCACGGGATGAGATGTTATCGTACAATCTTGGGCATCTCGTATATGGACCACATCACCAACGAAGAGGTTCAAAGAAGAATTAAGGAACAAAGCCATAATGATCATTTATTTCTCTTGCCCCATTGACAAATAGTTTTTTCTTGTTTTAAGCATAAACCTCACTACATTTAGTACATTTATTTGAAAACAGGACAAAATATCTTATGCAATTTTGCTTGTCAAGTAAATCCTTTAAGGATATTTTGTATTTTTACTGGAAAACAAGGCAAAAATATTAAGAAGATTAAAGAAAAGTTTCACATATGAATGAAAGTTTTTGCAGTGGGGAAGTATATAATTTATTCACTCTTAGTGTCACCAAACAGAATTGCAAAAGTTGATTTAAAATTGGTTCCTGAACTCTCCCAATTGGCAATTTTTCAGGCAAAAGTATCCACAAGTCCCACCCCAAACTCACCAACATGATCACACGGGAAGTTGGCATGTTGTTTTCAAGATTTCCAGTGCTCTAGGATCAGCCACATTATGCTGACTGACTGAGAAGCGGCATCTCCTATCAGACATTTCTGCATCAGCTCCAGCATGTTTTCCTTCACCTGTGGTGTGAACGGAAGTACATTGCTTAAGCAACGTGGGAGATCCAAAATCGGATACTGTGTTGAATCCAGGAAGTCATTGTGTTTGCTTAACCAGTGATGAGCAAGATTCAGAGGTTGCATTTTCCCCTCTTACTTTAAATGTTTACTCCACTGATGGTTAGGTTTAGGTTTAGGTTTGGGGGTAATTGATAAAATATGCATTCCTCTTCACTGTATAACTAACAGCTAAACAGCTTTAGCCTGTACAGCTAAAAATAATTTGATTTTGGCGCCCCTCCGTGGACATTACACCTGGAAAATGGAGTTCATATACAGTGTATGCTCATCCGCCCAACAACACTTACTGCTTTGGCCACTGGGGGCAGTGTTTTGCATTTCAGTAACAGATTTTAGCTAAAGAAGTAAACCTACTTTTTCTGATTTCACTGTAAGATCAGTATGAACTCATGCTATTTGTTGAACCAATTTAGCTGTTTCTGCACATTACGCTTGGATTTTAGAATGTGTACTACCATACAAATGGCATGAGAAAATGGAGTCTGATGGCCAGAAGCAGAACAAGTTACTACATTTTGATGAAATATTACGAAGACAAAAATATTTATTTCTTTTAAATAGCATGCGCTTATGGATCATGCACAATAAGACCAGGGGCATGTATTAAGAAAGTACATGGATTTTTGAATGTGGATTTTTTATGTCAACTTTAAGTGTGGTTTAAAGAGATTTCTTGGAGTTTGTATCCAATTAGTTAAGAATTAACCAAAGTAGAAATTTGACTGTTTGCATTTCCTGATATTTCAAAGAAACTCAAGAGCTCTACTGCCTTACTTCAGTTAGCCTAGAGTAAATATAACACAAGTGGTTCCTTATTTAATTATGTGATACCAACTATAAATGCATGTACTGAGTAACTTTAGAATTGTCCGGGAAACACTTGTCCTGTTAACTCTGGACTGCAAGTTCTGGATGCCTACAGGTCATGTTGCGCAGATCACAGCATCATGTGATGGACAGAGACATCTTACTATCTTACTATATCATTTCAAATGGTGATTGCGACTTCAGTGCAAAAATTACTCTGCTGAATGTGTTGGCTGACATGGTAATGAAAACAGGGACACCATGTCCCCATCTACAAACATGTATAGAATTGGTTGGACTACACCATGCAACATTTTCTGTCAAACTGATAATTACATGTAGATTGAAATTCTGATTAATATCAGAATGTGGCCATATTCCTATTGTATAGGTCAAAAACTAGTTAATCAAAATACTTTTTTACCAACTAGATATCTAAATAAGACAGTTGGCATATGTCTGTATTGGTGTATGTTTACCTTTTTTTTAATATCCACTGTTCATTCATATTTTGACATATGCAAAAGTAATTATGAGTGCTATGAGATCCATGCAGTTGCGAAAAGTTAAAGATGCACAAATGAAATAAACACATTTGACAGACAGACAGGTAAAAGCAATCTCATGACCTACATTTTGCCTTTCATTGCCTTCTAGTGCACTGGTGTTAAAAATAAATGAGAATAAATGTGTTTATTAAACTACTTTGCAAAATGACTAAAAATGGCAAGAGCAAACATCTCAAGGGAATTACAGCAAAAGAGCATGCATATCTAAGGCCACGTCCACACCAATCCATTTATGTGTGAAAATGAACAGTTTTCAGTTTTCTAATGTCATAATTTTCCAAAGAATGTGATATTTCTCTATTGATAGGAAAAGTCATTTCTAATGTGGATGAGATGCATAAATGTAGCAAAATCAACGTATTTTCAACCTAAAACTTATGAGTGTGGACATTTGGAATATGCTGATTATATATAGGAATATTCCCATAACTGTGAAGCATTCTTTATTTGGAATAAAGGGTCATTCAGAGTATGCACCTTAATTGAAGAACAATTGTGCGTGTATTGTGCTGATATTTTTGCGTCTTTTTTAATTCTCTTGATTCTTACACCTGCGTGTCACAGCACCATCATTGTTTATTTCCTTGTAACTGCCTCCATGGCCTCAGGGCATCATTATCGGTTCAGCTGTCTGTTCTTTTAAGTTGACATCATTGCAGTACTCCATTAATAATCCTCCACCCACCTTGTGTACATGTGGTGGAAAACATTACACACGGCTCATAAATCTGGGCAAGTTGGAACTGGGCGAGTGGCAGAGCTGCAGAAGTGGCAGAGGTAAATCCACAGAGAAACACAAATCATATGTCCCTTTTGTGTGGGACAGTAATTAAACAAGGTAATTTCCCTTCTGTCCCTTCAGACACTGTTCAGATGTTGAACAGAGTCTTGTGCATTCTGACACATGCAGACTAAAAGAAGACCCAATACTCAAAAAACTAAATAATTTTAAGATTTACGCCTTTCAATTTTATTACAAAACTGCATCAAATTGATTTTATCAAAATAACATTAAAAAAAACCTATATATTTTAATATTTATGATTTATTCATTTGATTTTAAAAATTACACCGAATGGAATTTTGTTATGAAATTAAAAATAGGGTAAAATATTTGTATTATATTTATTCATTTATTTGGTTGAAAGTTATTTAAAGCCCTTTTGTATATTATTATAATTTAAAGGTGAAATATGTATTTTTATAGCCTGACATAGCAACACTGGCTCAAATAATGGTGTGAGTTTAGCTGGCCAATGGCAGATGGGGGCACTAAAAATTAAACTAAATTAATAATATTTCATTCCTTAATATTAGATTCTGTAATTAAAAACATGTTGTTCAGTTTAGTGATGCTAGTGGTGTCACTAGTGGCTTAAAATAAAATGAAATGTATTAACATTAGATACAGCAATAAAAAACATGTTTATTTTAGTGATGATAGTGGCATTACTAGTGGCATAAATGAAAAATAAAATAACGGAATTACATTCATTAAAAAGTATTACTTGATATAAGATAGTGACATTAGTGGCATAAAAAAGACAAAAAATGTAATAAAAGTGTATTACTTTATATTAGATGCTGTAATTAAAAAAGGCATTTTGTTAAGTGATGCTTGTGGGATCACTAGTCGCAGGAAGTAAAATAAAAATTCAGCAATGTTTTGGTGTGCACATTGAAAGTACTGCCTGGAGTGAAAGTTGCTGCAGGTCTGAGTGGGTATTGACAATAATAATTAACAAGTCACAGTGGCACCGGCTACAGCACTGCTTTATCAGAAACTCCCTTTTTAATCCTGCACTCACATTTAAGTCAATGACACTTGTGAGCCTTAAAGGGATAGTTCACCCAAAAATTTTAATTTTCTCATATTTACTCACCCTCATGCAATCCCATATGTGTATGACTTCCTTTATTCTGCCAAACACAAATTATGATTTTTAGAAGAATATTTCAGGTCTGTTGGTCCAGACAATGCAAGTGAATGGGTTCCAAAATGTAAAAAAGCACTTAAAGGCATCATAAAAGTAATCCATATGGCTCCAGTGGTTAAATACATGTCCTCAGAAGGGATATGAGATGAATGTGAATCACCAAAAACACAAGAAGAATGTGAAAGTGATTGTTTCTCACCCACACCTATAAGATTGCTTCAGAAGATATGGATTTAACCACTGTAGTCGTATGGAATACTTTTATGCTGACTTATTTTTTATATTTATTATTTTATAGTTATTTTGGAACTTCAAAATTTTGGCCACACATTCACTTGCATTGAATGGAATAAAAGAGCTCAGACATTCTTCTAAAAATCTTAATTTGACTGGAGATGAATTAAAGTCATACACATCTGGGATGGCAAAAGGGTACATGATGAGAGAATTTTTATTTTTGGGTGAACTATCCCTTTAAGTCACGGTCCAGTTACTCAGAGTGTGCTGTGATTTTGAGGTACAATAAACATTAGTGGTACCTGCTAAAGCAAGTATCACTGTTACTTATGCTCACACTTTAGGGTTAGTGATTTGAGAAAATTATAAATATTAAACTTCAGAGCATAAAACATCCCCACCATTCCTGCTACACATATGAATGATACTGTACCTCAAATTATGTGACTTGTTAAGGAGAGGTGACTTATGATTTTCACTTGGCATACAATAAAATTACATGCATTTTCTTGCTTTAAAAGTATTTACATATTTTTACTGGAAAATGAGACAAAAACACAGATTAAGATTTTTTTTTATTTATTTATGTTTTTATTATTATTTAATTCTGTAACACATTTGGCCTGCTCTGTGTTACTTTCCATATACAGTGCATGTCACTCATCTGAGAGAAAACAACAACATAACAGTATCAAGTAAAAGTATAAAAGATGTGTTTGAACTGTGAGTGTTGTGAGAGGTCAGTGTCCAGTGAAGGTGTGGTCAGAGTAAACAGATTCTCTTACCCTTAAGGCTTCAGGGAGAGTCACACACTCGTCCTAAAGAGGGGTGTTGATTTAAAATGAACACCCGCCCACCTCCTCAACATGACAGCAGAGGAGGAGAAATTAAAGTGATAGGGCATGAGAGACAAGGGGTTACTCCACTTATTTAAAAAATACAGCCCATAATTATTGCTCAGTGGTTTTGAAGAGCAGAAAAAGCTGTTTGCCATTAATCAAAATGAATTATGTTTGTTTGAATTCTACTGCGGTGTATTACCTAACATACTCAGAAGCTGTCCAAACCATTCTATTAAATGTAATGAGTATGTGGTTTGTCAATTAAAGTAGTTCACTGTCATCATTTATCCCCCCCCCCCCCCCCCACCTTATAATTTTATAAAAGCACTTACATTATGTTTTGAACATTTATTAACAGTGAGCTTTTTAACATACATGTATTGGCTCCCATTCACTTCCATTGTAAGTGCCTCACTGTAACCCTGATTTTTAGGTTAAAGAAAAGGAGGAATGAGTCGAAATACAATTTTGTGATAATCAGTATTATGGCACAAATGCTGTTGATTGAGCTTAACTTGTTTTGAACCCAGAATATTTCTTTAACCCTTTAAAGCTTATCGTCAAAAACGTTACAAGCTGCCAGATTCAAATCGGCTTTTGCGCTGACACGGGCAGTGCTGGTCGAGCATCTGTGATTTATATTTGCTCAAACAGTTACTCAAAGTCTTTTAAACCACAGAATACGTTTATTTTATACACATACATCAAACTCGTCACCAAAGTACCATGATAAAAAGTTTACAGCTCTTATACGCATAGTCAATACATTAGTAGCGGTTGTCATTCGTCAAACAAACAGCTTCTCAAAGAGTCTTTTCCAGCACATAATATGTTTATTTTATGTAACAAACAGCCTAATTGTCACCAAAGTAACACGATAACCATTCACAGCTTGTATATGCACAGCCATCATATCTAAAGGCAATCTTCCCATGCACACATCCATGTCTACTTATTAGTTGCAGATGTGGTTTTCATTCATACAAACAGCAACTCAAACAGTCTTTTCAGGCATATTATACGTTTGTTTTCTGAAACAGACAGACAAACTATCACAAAAGCACCATGATAACAATTTAAAACTCATATACTCACAGTGAAAACATGCTAATCGAGTGTGATTATCCGATGCATGCAGACAAGTCTGTTTACATTAGTGCTTGACACACACACACACACACACACACACACACACACACACTCTCTCTCAAACACACAATGTCTGAGATGTCAAACAGTGCATATAGGCAAACCGGGCTGTTGATATTATTTGTTCATTATTTTTTTTACAGCTATAAAAACAAAATAAAACAAAAACAGAACATGTCTACTATATTATTTACAGTATTTTATTGTATTTGTTTATGACAAGAAATAAACAAATAAAATTAAATACTCCTACTAAACACCTCCCCCGGCTGTGCGGTGTCACGTGCAAAAATAACTCACTCCAGGGGGCACTGCAGGGGAATTTAGACCCTACTCATAAAAAGGTTAATGGTTCCTTTATAATGATTTTTCCCCCCCCCGAAGTCAACAGATTTGGTCACTATAAACTGTCAATGTATTGAAAAGAGCTGTGTGAGGGTAAATAATGACATGTTTTGGTGAACAATTCCTTTCAACATTATTTTGCATACAAATTCACAATCCAAACTCCCTGCAATCTTATCAGCGCCATGAACAATGAAGTGTAATTCTGTAATCTTTGAAAGCTTGTTTACTTTATGGACCTGAATCTTTACATTTACAGTCCTCTGAATTCATGTGACCTCTCTGTGTCTACTGCTTTACCTTTTGAATGAGTAATGATTTACTCATGACACTACAATCATTAGATGTCGACCTAATAACCTCCTATTATTTTTTAGCTTCAAAGGTGTAGTTTACCCAAAAATGAAAACTCTGTCATCATTTTACTCAAGCTTCAAACCCTTATGACATTTTTAATTCTGTGAAACATCAAAGGAAATGTTAAGTTGAAGTTTAGAATGTGATATGAGGTTCAATTACCCATGACTCTTTAGAAGACAGACCATATTCCTGTCGGGATGAGGAGGATTCACGCTGCCTCAGAAGAGCTCTTACACAGATCACAATGGAAGAGTTGTTGTCTGAATTACAACAAACCATCTGTATTTCATACCCACTTCTGTATTTCCCTTCTAGAATTAGTATTATAATGAGGATCCAATACTCAATGTGTTGTGACAAACTTTTTGTTCTGCAGTGCTGAACATCAGCTTCTGGGTTGGGACTCTCTGGCACTTTCCACATTTAGTGAAAGGATGTGATTATGCTGTGTTCCATTCAAAGTTGGATGTGGGATTTTTTTACTTGATATCTTCAACCATAAAGGCATTCCATTGCAAGATGCTTGGAAGATGACGTGTAATGAGGGAAAACTGCAACGCTCCCATTAGCACAGCAGGTGTTTAACTGTCACCAGTGGATTCTCCTAGCAACCCAATTGATAAACAATGCTACAACATTAGCATTATAATTTACCATGTTTTATGAACCTGTCTTTGCAAACATTTGATTAACAAGCTTTAATGTAATGTAATGTAGGTATACTTAATATAGGATATATATATATATATATGGTATTATTTAATAAAATTGAATGTTTATCACAAATTTTCGAAATCTTCCTGGGTGCTAACATGTTTGCGTGACGTCATGCACCTGCATCTTGGCAAATTAAGAGATGGAGATTTATTCACGAGTTTCCAAGATGGATGTCCGACTTGAAGTGGCCATTACATTGCACTTTTCCTAGAAGGAAGCTGGAAATTTCCTAAGTATTACTTAATTGAACCTTCATAAAATGTTGATCATGAGTCCTGAGGTTGACGACATTTTATGAAGGTTCATTACATATGGTTTATGTAAAATGTTTTATTTAGCATGTATTGTATGCAAGGTTTGCAATTTTCACAACTTTCTTACAAAATATAGGGCATTCCTTATACAGAATAATGGCGGAATGTGACATTCTTTCATTTGATGAACACAAATGAGGATTTTTAAAAGAATCTCTCAGCTCTGTAGGTCCATACAATGGAAGTGAATAGTGACCAAACTTTTTAACCTCCAAATGAACATAAAGAGAGCATAAAATTAATTCATAAGACTCCAGTGGTTTAATCCATGTCTTCAGAAGCGATATGACAGGTGTGGGTTAGAAACAGATCAATATTTAATTCCTTTTTTACTATAAATCTCCACTTTCGCATTCTTCTTCTTTTGTTTTTGATGACTTGCATTCTTCATGCATATTGCCATCTACTGGACAGGGAGGTGAATAATTTTTTTTTTTTTATATGTTATCGACATTTTTCTTACATTAACATTGTTAGCAGGCTTAACTGAGCTTGTTGAATTCTGTCAACAATCTACAATGCCCAAATTTTGTGTAAAATTGAGAAAATGTAATGAGATTGTTTATTTCACATACATTTCATTTTATTTAAATTAGATACTTTTGATGCTACATCACATTTATGTTATATAAAAGTTTATCTAACATGTGTATTTGCTTTTTCTTTGAAGAACATGGAATTTGTGTCTTTATTGCTTTAAAAAAATAAAAAGCAACGAAGCTCCAATTTGTGCCCTATTTATGTGAAGTGCTATATAAGATCTTGTGTAATCCATTCCATTCATCCATTAGATCCTTTAAAGCACCAACAGACCAATCCTGACCATTTTAATTTTCTTCTGCAGGGGTGTTTAAATCCCTGAATCATTTAGACAATTATATGCATTGAGCTCCAGTGATCTTCTAGAGATTACGTCATACCAGATTAAGCACTTTTTTCTGCTGTCATGCTGTTCAAAGAGAGAAATTCTCAATCAAGCTTTCCTCTCTCCATTCTCCCACTGAAACGCCAGTGTCTTCTTGGGTGGCCTTTGACCTGGGCTCTTTTTGCAGTGTGTTTGGGTGAAGGGTGGCTGGTGACTCAAAGGTCAGGGGAAGGCCAGACACAATGGAGGAGCAGAGTTTGAGAAGAAGAGTGCACAGCCTGGGAGTTCCATCACTTTAAATCAATGTGCCTCTGTGACCCGGTGTGGGCTACATACCACCATCACACATCCCAGCACCTGAATTCTGCATATTCATGTAAGGGTGATAGAGTTATAGTGTTTTGGGTTTTCCTTTGCCTATGCGATACTGGAGCCGCAAACATTTCTGCATGCTGGTATATTAATTTATTTTTATTAATTAATTTTCTTATTATTATTATTATTATATTTTTAGCAGAGAAACCATATAAATAAGTCAATTTGAAATGTGATAGCTCATCCTCGTCTCTCTTTATGTGATGGAAAATTCCACATCCTCAGACATCAGCTGCTGATCTTCTTGTGGTCAATCAGCCAAACATCACATTGAGAAAAGAGACAGAAATGCAAAACAGAAAATAACCAAATTGATTTAAAGGGATAGTTCACCCAAAAATGAAAATTCTTAAATGAAAAGATCATGCGGGTTTGGAACAACATGAGGGTGAAGAAATCATGACAGAACTCTCCTACACTCTTTAAATGAATCCGCCATGGTCAATGCACCGAGGCTAGATCTTAGTCAGGGTAGTCACCATATTAAATTTTTTGTGAATGAAATAAAAAAAAAAATATATATATATATATATTTTTTAAATGGCATCTAAACCACACAAGAACAACAACAACAAAAAAAAGAAAAAGTAATCTTGTTTTGTATTTTTTTCTTGTTTTACAGTAAAAATATCTAAACAGTTTGAAAGACTTATTTTCAAAGAATAGATCTTAAATTAATGGGTTGTTGTTGGGTGGGTTGTTGTTTTTCTTCTTGTTTAAAGCAAAGACTTCATAACATTTTGTGAGATTTATGCTTATTTGCTGATTGTGTGATAAAAACAAAAGTTAATTTAAAAAAGTCCAAATATTTTACATCTTTAATTTTGCTTCTCAACTAAATTTTTTTAGTGTTAGAAAATGTTTTTTTGCTGTGTATCCTGACTAAGTTCTTTAAACTGACCCTTGCTAAATCTGTGCACGCACACTCAAAACAATAAAATAAATAATGATAAATAATAGTAAATAATTATAAAAGAAATAATGTTAAGATGTATGCATTTCGATGTAATAAAATTCCATACAATTTAGCAAAAGGATTTTTAACTAAATACTATTTAAAAACAGCTCAATATTTCAAGTTTTATTCACTTTATTTTTTACATTTGATGGAATTTTGTTGTTAAACTGAAATGCTTGAATTTTAAAAATAGGCTAATACATATATACACTCACCTAAAGGATTATTAGGAACACCATACTAATACTGTGTTTGACCCCCTTTCGCCTTCAGAACTGCCTTAATTCTACGTGGCATTGATTCAACAAGGTGCTGAAAGCATTCTTTACAAATGTTGGCCCATATTGATAGGATAGCATCTTGCAGTTGATGGAGATTTGTGGGATGCACATCCAGGGCACGAAGCTCCCATTCCACCACATCCCAAAGATGCTCTATTGGGTTGAGATCTGGTGACTGTGGGGGCCATTTTAGTACAGTGAACTCACTGTCATGTTCAAGAAACCAATTTGAAATGATTCGAGCTTTGTGACATGGTGCATTATCCTGCTGGAAGTAGCCATCAGAGGATGGGTACATGGTGGCCATAAAGGGATGGACATGGTCAGAAACAATGCTCAGGTAGGCCGTGGCATTTAAACGATGCCCAATTGGCACTAAGGGGCCTAAAGTGTGCCAAGAAAACATCCCCCACACCATTACACCACCACCACCAGCCTGCACAGTGGGAACAAGGCATGATGGATCCATGTTCTCATTCTGTTTACGCCAAATTCTGACTCTACCATCTGAATGTCTCAACAGAAATCGAGACTCATCAGACCAGGCAACATTTTTCCAGTCTTCAACTGTCCAATTTTGGTGAGCTCTTGCAAATTGTAGCCTCTTTTTCCTATTTGTAGTGGAGATGAGTGGTACCCGGTGGGGTCTTCTGCTGTTGTAGCCCATCCACCTCAAGGTTGTGCGTGTTGTGGCTTCACAAATGCTTTGCTGCATACCTCGGTTGTAACGAGTGGTTATTTCAGTCAAAGTTGCTCTTCTATCAGCTTGAATCAGTCGGCCCATTCTCCTCTGACCTCTAGCATCAACAAGGCATTTTTGCCCACAGGACTGCCGCATACTGGATGTTTTTCCCTTTTCACACCATTCTTTGTAAACTCTAGAAATGGTTGTGCGTGAAAATCCCAGTAACTGAGCAGATTGTGAAATACTCAGACCGGCCCGTCTGGCACCAACAACCATGCCACGCTCAAAATTGCTTAAATCACCTTTCTTTCCCATTCTGACATTCAGTTTGGAGTTCAGGAGATTGTCTTGACCAGTACCACACCCCTAAATGCATTGAAGCAACTGCCATGTGATTGGTTGATTAGATAATTGCATTAATGAAAAATTGAACAGGGGTTCCTAATAATCCTTTAGGTGAGTGTATATATATATATATATATATATATATATATATATATACAGTTGTTTTGAGTGCAGAACTCTCCCAAAAGCTTCTCAGAATTGCAAAGCCAGACATTCATAAAGTTCTATGTCCCTTGTGAGTTCATTCATTAAATATTTAGATTATTTTTGTTTATCAAAACAATGGTATGCTTTCAGTAACCAATAGGACTCTCAGTTTGTCCGCAAATTCCACAGATATCGCTTTGTCCTGTTAATGAAAAGCAGTCATAGATAGTCAATGATCAATTATTATTTTCACTCGTATACTGTAGTTGTGCCAGAAATTCAGTATTTGGGTAAAAATGCAAAACTAGCAGATCTTTTCAATACATGTTTAGTTGCTTGATAACAGCATCGGACAAAGGCCATGAATGTGAACGTACTCGTGAGAGAACAGTTTGACAGGCCTGTTTATTATGAACATGATGTTTTAAATACATTTCTTGTGTTTACAGAAACCATGTGCCTGCAAGCGCCTGCAAGCGCATACCTTCTCTGACATCTCCTCGGTAAAATTCTGTCATTCTCTCCCCACTTCAGTTTGTTAGTGTTGACTTACTGTCAAAAGCAGCATGTCATGGGTTCGATAAGGTTAAACTGTAACTCATGTTTGCCTCCAGCTGTTGTCACATGATGCAAGAACTATGTTTTTCCATCTTGTCTTTTTTTATTTTGCTATGGTTTAACTGTTTCATGTCTAATGTACCTGATTACAGTGAGTGTGTCTCACAGTTCCACAGTAGCTGCAAGGATCTCAGCTTGCAAAGATTTCCTTAGACCAGCATGAATTTCCAGTTTAAGTCTAGGCTAATATTTGCTGGTTGGTGCTGATCTAGTGGATTGACGAGGAGTTGGCAGGTGAAGCTGATCATCCAGCATGGTCCATCTGCTGAAGCTTGTGTTGCTGGTTTAGCTAGCTAAACCTCTCAATGGGCCAGTTTAACCAGATTTACTGGTGAACTTCCAATATTTCAATAAAAATGTCACTTCAGATGAATTGCAAGGGAGCATATTCTTACATTTGGAATTGTGCTCAACCTTGAGAAAATCTCCCATTTGGAAAGTGTAGTTCACTGTAGAGATTCCCAATCTTTATTGTCTTCCGTACTAAATCATTCATGTGTTCCTTTTTATTAGATTCATCACAAGACATTGACGTCAAAATCAGAGAATAATTGATGATTTCAAATTTCATGTAAATGCTGTTTCTGATTTTTTACTGTGCATGTAAACACGCTCAGTGTTTAACAATGGGCAGGAAAGAAAGCAAAAAGCCACGAGTGGCCATGTGTAACAGTGAGCATGTTTACATGCACAATCTTACCTGATTATGCTTAACAAGCAGACAATGTATCAGGTTAATGTAAACGCCTTAAACAGTGTTGCTTTATCGTATAAACTCATAAATGGTTTAGGAATAAACCCATCGACATGGAAAGATTTTCACTCATTACCTCAATTTCGAGTTGCATGTAAACACTTTTACCTCCACTCTCACTGGCTTATCCAATGGGTGCATGTGTTGGGCGCATTAATATTTACTGTACGTTTTCACATCAAAAGCAGGGAATAATCCAATGATTTCAAATCTCAAATTAGCATTTTTTATTAAATTTTTTAGGCATTGTGGGATTTTTGAAATAAGCTGATTTTTGGTAGTTATCAGCATATTGGTGCCATTAGTGCATGTAAACACACTCAGTGATTTTTTTTTATCAAAACCCCCTTAACCCTGGTAAAATCAGTGTAACACACGGCCTCAACATCTCAACTTGATATCTAATGTGCGGTCACAGGTGTGCATTTATCAACAATTTACAACGGTCTTGAACGCGGCTTCAGAAATCAGAGTCAAAAGTACACTTTATAATACATTTTTTAGTGCATCTAGATGATGATCAGCAAGCTCAAATAATTTCTAAAAGTGTGGTTTCCTTTGAATATAGCCATGAGTATTTTGATGTTGTATCTTCTCTCCACAGAGCATTCACATGAAGTGTTCAGTGTTAATTATCCAAGTTCTTAAGTGTCACAAGGAGGTTTATAATACCTGGAGAGAGCTAACCATTAGCATTCCCATTCATCTCAATGGCAGATGCTGAGCTAGCACATGCTACCCCAGAAGTATGTGACCTGCATACTGTCATCTTTGCATGTGAGTACTCAATCCCCTGAGCTGTATATGTAATGTGACCCATTACTCTGGAGTCACATGAAAATGATGTCCTGACAGCGCTGCTTGGCTGGTGGCACCACATGAACGTGCACTGTTCGAAGTCCATTTCGCACTTTAAGAGCTCTCCAAAAAGCGGGTACTGGTGAAATATCTGCTACAAAATAATGAAATATTTGTGAGATGTTATTTTGTCAAAATACACTGTTACATTTGAATGGTTTTTACTTCCAGAATGGAGTAGTTACAGCGAAACTTACTAGTCAAACCCAGAACCACGGGTGTCAACTTACAACTGACAAATCTTTTTCACCTGCTTACAGAGGTCATGGGTCATGACCCTATGTATTGCTAAGCATCTCTAGAAGAGTGATGAAAGCACATAGTACAGCATTAAAATATAAACTAAAATATATTTCCTTTATACTCTGCAGGGTTTTTATCAATCCTCCCTAACACCAAAAAGATTGGTGAGGGGTTGAAATGAAGCTACAGGACTGTGGTCAGAGCAGACAGTGGGTCAGTCTTACAATGACACAGATTTGGACATAGTGTGCTGAGGTGGTGATCAGGTGTCAGATAGCAACTGCTCATAGTCTGAAGCCCCAACTGTGAGGTCAATCATTTTCAGACTGTTCAAGAGCCATAGCTAGTGAGTCACAACCCTGAATTCATTAACAACGTCCTCTTAAAGCATGTCCTAACCAGGCACAAAATTTCCAGCGACAAGTTATTGGTCTGTCCACACTGAATTCAAAAATGCTGTGTGATGCAATACAATCCAAAATGATCACACAAGAAATTGTCATGTTGGATATTCATGCACCCTGAAATCGACATTCAGCCAAATTACTGAAAAGCACCACTCCCCATCAGAGATTTTTGCATCAGTTCAAGTGCACAGTTCAACACATTTCAATGTAGTGCCACTGTTAATGTGTTGCGTGAGCAAACTCAGAGACATCTTCTGGTCCTGTGGGATTCAGGAAGTAATCACGTGCGATTCGGAGGTTGCATTTTCTCTCTAAAATTAAATTATTGCTCCACTGATGGTTAGGTTTAGGGTTGGGGTTTGGGGGTAGAGTTTAAAAAACATGCATTCCTGTCGACTGTATTACATCATTTATACCTAAACAACAACATGCTTGGTGCCACTCTGCATTTCAGACATTTTACCTAGGATCTGGAGCTCACATGTGCCCATAGGTTCAACAACACTTCCAGCTTCCAGCCACTGGCAACTTACAACTTGCATCGTATTTCAGTAAGCACGGACCGATTTCAGCAACAAAACTTTCAACCAACTGTCGTCGAATTCATTGTATGATCAGTCTGTGCAATCACAGCCAATCAGATCAAATTTGATGTTTTGTTTATATATATATATATATATATATATATATATATATATATATATATATATATATATATATTAACATTTTATTGATTCACAAAACAGGACTGAAGAAACAGAACATGCACGCACAAAAATCCAGTGGTCTAACACAAAATTAAAGTATACACACATACAAATTTAAATATATATATATATATATATATATATATATATAATTAAAAAACAGACAAGAGGAAACACTGAAGAATAGATTTTAAAAAATCATGCATTTAAAACTACAATGCATTTTATGTATTTATCCCCTATATTGATGACCACCCCCATCGCCTAAAATGGGGCAAAATGAAATTTACACATAAAACTCTGAACCCTCAACCAAAATCTTGGATCTTGACACACCCCCAAAAAACATGGGTTGTGTCTCCATCTTCTGATTGGCATCGCCAGCAGGTGGGTGTGTCTTTAAGACCAAGCCTATACAATCTAGAGGGGGTCCAATAGAATCAATGTAAAATATTAAATTGCATAAGTCACACCCTTGCATCTCTAGATGTAGACTTGACGTTTTTACATATTTGATGTTTAATGTACATATTTAATGTAATATTTTCCAATCGCTCATCACAGTTGATTAGGACAGGAACTCCAAAGGGCCGTTCACACTGACAGCATGTTAAATTGTTGCAGGTTGCAAAATTGATGTAAATGCTTGTAGGCATTTCTACTTAACTTCTTTATCCAAATGCATCAGACAGTAGATCATGTTTGCTCCACCAACCCTCCTCTCATTGGTAGTCACAGCATCGCTTCTAATTTGAATAATGTTGTACTGTCCTCAACTTTGTCGCATAGCCAACTGTCATAGTTGCTTGTGTTGCCAAAAATCTGCAAATCTAAGCTGCAGCTTTTAACTTTTATTGTTTGTTGCTTTATGGAGCCTTGTCTGATTAAAATAATGTTCCAGGTTTTGTGGCATAATTTTGATTACTACAAAAATAATTTTGACTCTTTCCGCGTTTATTTAAAATAAGGGTTACAGTAAGGCACTTACAATGGAAGTGAATGTGGCCAGTCCATAAACGTTCAAATACACACTCAAAAGTATATAGCCACAAGACGCAAACATTATATATGTATGATTTTAGTGTGATCAATTTTATCATGACAACAAAGTTAAGCGATTTGATTACACTTGAATCATCTTAACATGTATAATGTTTACGCTTTGTGGCTATACTTTTAAAACAATGCATATTTTAATGTTTATGAGCTGGCCCCATTCATTTCAATAATATGATTTTTTTTTAATAAACAAGAGTCGAGACAAGAAATTATTTTTGTGAACATTCCTTCAAGACATACTATAATTGATGCTTTTTCATGCATGACATCATGAAATAATACAAAGAAACATATGATCAAATCTATTTGCATCTTTAAACAATTGAGGACATTAGTTGTATTAAATACAATATATCACTTTTCCAGTTTTTCCAATGAATTAAGAATTAAGTTTAAGCTCATGTTATGCTCATGAGTTCAAACTCAATTAATAATGCAATATCTCATACAGAAAAGGCTTCTTGTAGCAAAGCGACATATTTAGACACAATATTTACATGTAATACAAAATATATATATATATATTCACAAAAATGGTATTACGGATAAATTTACATTACCAACTCTATAAATGTACACATATTTCTATAAAAAGCTATTTAAATAATCTTACAATATTAGGCAGGTGGTTTTAATGTTGGGCTGATCGGTATACGTTCTTTCTGTGCGTTTATGAGAGCAAGTGTCAAATAGGTGTTTGTAAATGACCCCATAGTCATTTAGTATCTTAAGCCATGACTTCTCCATCTTCACAGTAGTTCAGGTTTGGCAGGTGCAGTCTGGCCGTCTTCTCATGGCAGAGCTACAATGTGGAGGGCCCCAGTCTTCTCGTCTCCAAACTCACATGCCTGGAGAAAGACAGGCAAGCAGGGGGCATAGTTAGTACATCTGTGGGTCCTCGGGTGTCAAGGCTATTCTCAGGGTGGGGGGCCTCTTCCTTTTATGGACAGCCCCACCAGAAACACTGCAGTCCAATAAGCATGCCTTTCATTAGCAGTCTCAATGTATAAATAAAAGAACATTTAGTAAATTGCATAAGACCATAGGGAAATGTTGAAATGGGTCATATCATGAGGGATCAGATTTTCCTTGATCTTTTGAGATTGAAGTGTTCATTGTACTATGAAAACGTACAGTCTAAAATTAGGGAAAGACTAAAATGAGGGAAAATGTCTGTCAAATCTTGCACTGTTTTTTGGCTGTGTGTAGCACCTGCCTCTCTGCATAGTTTTTTAATAAGGTCCGATGTCATTTTAGTCCAAATATAACAGTCTGCTGGGCACATTTAAGTGTGGATTGTTTTAGGAATCTGTCATAATGTAGCAGTCCATGCAAAGAGGCTGTTGTTGATAGATCTGTATAAAAATGTACTGTGTTCGACAGCAAACCTGCAACTTGCAAGTAAATGCACAACACTCATCTTATTTCTCATGCTAAGAGGCCGTTTATGTAGAAGTCCTTAAGGCACTGCAAAAAATAAATAAAACTACCTATATAATTGTAAAAATTAAAGAGAGAAAGAGAAAATGGTTGTACAGGCCGAGTTTGAGTCATTGCAGGTATACACAGATGCATTCCTATCTCTCTGGGGCAAGTTACAGCACTCTAGATTGCAAATGGAGCGTTCCAAAACAAATCAACTAAACTGTGTGATTGACACCAGACTTGGTGCCATTCAGCAAGTGTGTGAAACAGAACTTTTTTTTGTTTATTCAAGAGTTTTCTCCCATGGTCTCAAAGTATAAAGACTAAGAGTTGGGCGCTAGAAGTAACTTGATTCAACTTAATTTAGAAAATCGCTTTTAATTGCTAAACATTTTCAGTGAAGAACTACACTAATCCACTAATCAGAGAAGTTGCTGTAATCATGAAAACAGAAATCATGGCAAGAGCTCAGCATCTACAGGGCTTGCACGGGCTAAAGACCATGGGCCCCTAACTCACATGGGGGCCCATTCGCTGCATCCGCCACCATATTCTCCGACGTTGACATTTGAGGTAGGAGTGTATCTAAATGCATTTAGCAGGAGACACTCGTGTAAAAACAGAGATGGTGCACTAAAGTGAAAGCAGTCCGTGTAGCGTATCTTCAAAGATCAACGCTAGAATTTTTAAAAGATGTTCTATGGAGAAACTGACTGGGATAAATACATACATGCTTTGTATTGGTCTGCAACTGATGATCATCAATGTATGTAAATCATGCATCAACATTTGTCCCCAAAACAAAGCCCCATTGTTTTAAAATTAGCATAATTTAGCACTTACTTGCTAAAGTTCTGTCAAGGTCTGCAATGAAGTCCTCTAGCTCTTTTGTGTCTCCAAGTTTAGCTGAAAGGAACAATATACAGTTGATCAAAACATACAGTAAAGCAAATAAATCTAAAACTGACTGATTAGAGTTAAATATGCAATAAAATAATATATACTTTTTAACTCACGTTTAGAAGAGGCCAAGGGACTGTTTGATGCAGGGGAGAAGACAGAGGGAGAGTTGAGTTTCTCGTCACTAAAGCTGAAACTGTTTCTGTTCAAGGATTCTGCACCTAATACAAAAGGAAAATGACACAGAGGAAGTCAGTAAAATAGTTTATGCTTCCTGTATGTATCTGTACCATCTACATTTAAGGAACATATAGAAACCATTTTTTTTTATTTAGCATACATCATAGTTTTATTGAATTATACGGTTTGATTTAAAAGACATTTTTATTCACTTTTGTACAATACACAACTTTAGAAGTGTTTAGTCTACTTGATGTTCAATGTAAAATCTGGGTGCTGAAGCAAAACCAGTTGAGATTCACTAACTCTAGCACACAGGATTGTCAAATATGTGCAGTGACCCATAACTGGAGGGGGTAGGGCATGTTCGGGAGGGGTTAATCTGTGCTAGCAATCAATGCATATTTTGCAATCAATGCATATTCCTCTAATAACAGCCTCTCTCTTTCCACACCCTCACGAGCACACTTTCAAAGCTATTTGAACCGTGATCCACCCTCAAGTAGGTTCATTTAAAACCTAAGAGCTGGGCAAGTTGCCACACTCTGGCTGAAAAAAAAAAAAAATGTTTCTTAGCCCTGCGCTCAAGAAATGGCAAAGCGGACATGCCATTACACAGAAGCTCAACTTTACCACCACCTCAGTCATTAGATTCTCCTGTCTCTTGGCTTCAGCCCATCAGCTGGTGAAATGTTTGAGCAAAAACTAAAGTACAGAGGTCCTCACAACTGACACTGCATGCTTTAGATCACTGGTTCTCAAATGAAAGGGTTGCAACTCAAAAATACTGTAGGTCGCAGGTCTGTTCTGATTGGGTCGCAGATGGCGGGAAAAATATTCAGATAATTAAAATTATCAAATGCAACAAACCATATAATTGTGCATAGGTAGGATAGCAAAATGAACAGACTTTGAATCTCCAGTATTTTAGTGCAAACTCAAGTGGCACTCTGTAATATGGCTAATAATAAAAAATACTGTTGTTTGTGTTTTGCTGGTAAATTACACTTTGACTGTTGTTAATGTATTTACACAATTGTAAATGTTACTATTTAGCCTATTTCATGTTAGTAATTTTGCATTTTGTTGGCTTGGGCATATGCAGTTCATGGTAATTTTTATAATTTCAATGGCTGGTTTTAAGCACATTTTTGTTACTTCTGTGCAATAAACAATTTTGGAACTGTGTTGCACTTGATGTTTAATGCAAAGTCTTCTTCCTGAAGCAAAACCAGTTGAGAACCACTGAACTAGATCAATGGCAGATGTGTCAAAACAGCGTCAGGCTTGAGTGAATCCAACATGTAGTTGCAGAATCAGTGATGGTGCCAGAGTATACTTTACTATCCAGCCATAGAGTCTGTCACATTTCCTTGTTTGTTCCAGAAGTAAATGGGAGGGGAAAAGAGATCACTTGTTGCCCAACCATTTTATGCACTTATAAGCTATCAAATAGTACTCCTACATATCTACTCATGATGTCCACAAAAAAAACTTTGCACTTTCCAGTGCGTCTTTCTGACTACAAGTTGTCATTCCCATCAGAAGTTCTGTACACAAAGAGGTTCTGATATAATGGGATTCAAAAAAGTAAAAAGTCAGTATTTGCCTTGAAATGAATACCCTAAAGTCTCCACAAAATGTCTGAGTTGGCACACGTTCTTTGATATTGGCTCGTGTGTTGGACCTTCATGCTGTGCTTAGATCCAGTCTGTCTCAAGGTGTTTGGCAGGGTCTGTGTGAGTTTCACACGAGGAGAATCTCCAGTTGAAGCTGAATGTTTCCACATGTTGGAATACACCTACAGTGAACCTGTGTCCCTGAACAGATATTAGAGCTGACAAGTGATATACCAACTTATCAGCCTAGCTAAACAATTAGACAATATTTAGTCATATTCAGATTATACTTATTGGACGATAACTGTGCAACATATGGAAAAACACCTATAGTGAGCCTGTGTCCCTGAACAGATATTAGAACTGACTAGCGATAAACCGATATATTGACCAAGCCGAATAATTTGATGGTATTTGGCCATTTTGAAATGATCAGAATTAGCATGTTCATACAAAAAAGCATGAGGATGCTGCTAAAAGTAAGTGTGCCATGCCAAGTGTTAGCGATTATTTGTGAAAGTTCAGAATCTGACATGGTGCATGCAAGAGAAGGACTATTTGCTTATTCTGTTGCGCACATCCATAATTTTACGTCAGCTGACTGCACTGTGAAATTGATCAAGAAATTGTATGATCCGAAATTTTCTTCTGCCCGGACCAAATCTGAAGCTGTCATATGCAACATACTCGCTTTTGTACAGCTGGACTATCAGATATTAATGCAGCATGGCAACACGTTTCGTCTCTCGGTCCAGCTCTTGAATGAATACTGCACATTTTCAATGGTCTGCGTGCATAATTTCTCTCAATAAAAATGCCCAAAAATTTCTAAGAGACATTTTCAGTGATCCTTGCACCAAACTTTGGATTGGCTTTGCACTTAAGCAAACAGTCACTTTTAACCATGCACTGGAGATAGTAGAGCAAGACCACAAATCAGCCACAGAATTGGCTTTGCACATTCATGACCTGAGAAAAGTCTTGCAGGTCAGGCTTGGTCAAAGCTGGTGATGTGCAAGCGGATGATGACTTTTGTCACTGATGCAGTGAGAAACTTTTACTCAGCATCAGTGGATTACCTCCAAAATTGGAGCCGCTCATTGGAGAACACAGAAAAACTTGAGTGGGCCCAACTGAGAGGCATCCCAGAGTGGAAAGACATTCAGAGCAGCCTCGAACACTTCTACTCTCAGTTTGATTGACGAAACCACGCTCTTTGATGAGTGGGCTTGCGTGAAAAACATTGTCACTCGTCGCATCACTGAGTGGAACATGAACACGACAGCCATGTCTGAGAGATGGACTGACATTTTTCTTGAGCTGGAGGGCAAGACCATCAGCTTCGGAGTCATAGCCAAGGTCGCGGAGTTTGTTTTATGCCTGTCTGGGACATCTGCATCTGTGGAGGCGGTGTTCTCATGAGTGAACGCAACATGGACACCGGAAAAATCTTGACAATGCAAAGCAATGCTTTTCGTATGTCTTAATTTTGGACAGGACTGCTCTGCATTTTATGATAAACTCTTGAAAGCAAGTGCACACTGGGAAAAATAGCTGCCAGCAAAAAGTACAAAGGTGACAACTGTTACAGATGCGGATGCACTCTCTACTTCGCATTGATCTGTGCCCAGGTAAGGATATGTCTCATCTCATTTTTGCTAGGAGGGGGCTGTACCAAATTCCACAAGCAAGAATCTGGACACCATAGTCATGATTAAAAAAACAAATGTTTCATGAATCTTCCATCCCCCAAAGGAAGAAATTAAAGTCTTCCTTTTAAAAGACAAGTTAACATAAACAAAAGCTGTTCTTTGTGCTTGTGTGGGGGATAAGATTAGATAAGATGATGTATGTAACTACACTGTAACTTCTGAAGCTGGGCTTTAAGAGGTGACGCAGAGATAATGATTTAAGGGCAAGAGCACATGTGTTTCTATCTGGAATAATAACCCGCCAAAAGCACTTTTGTACTCACTCTCAGAGTCGCTGATTCCGCTGTCGCTGACGCTCGCGCTGCTCCGTCTCTTCATTGTTTTCAAGTGCTCGTCATATCTGAAGTGTCTCTTCTCAACGGGGGACGAAAAATCCTCAATGACAGCGTCGAACTCACACAACACTGCATTAAGGTCGACATCGTCCTCAAGACATGCTAGAAATGAAACGTAAGATTTGTTTCAAAAACTGCAACAAAATTAAAGATATTTCGTCTGGTCAGTTCACTCTGATAAGCATATACTTGCATGAGTTCGAATGTTTACCAGTCCTACTATGCGTTTAATCTTTTAAAGGTAAATTAAGACAAGCTTACATTTGCTCTTTGACTTTATCTTTGGAGACTTCATCTTCGATGGAAGGTATTCTTTTAGTGTCCTCTTCCGAAATATTAGATATAAGACAGCAAGTCCTTATGATATCCCTTTTGAATAGACACAGTCCTCACGTATCATGTGTGCTCTCAGTTTCTGCGCTTGCACTGCGGTGGGGTTGTTTTAAATATTCCCCGGCTCTGGGAGGGGGTGGAGGCGGGTGGGACGTGTGAAACGCGTCGCCAAAGAGACGATCACTCACGCCTGTTTTACTCTTCCGTGTGTGTTACATCTATTGGCGTCATTCCCAAGAAGAATGTGTTTGTAAACAGCTACTGTGACACACGCAGTACATCAATGCAATGCTACTTTATTTTTAACCATAAATCCGTCCTTGCCGCCCTCCCATTTGCGATGACTTCACTTGTTGCAATGTGTTTATCAGCAATCCAGCACTTAATGTTACAGGAAATATGGACAACTAATAGCCCAAGTAATCCCATCAGAAAGGCACGGCCAGCTGAAGGTGTATTACAGTAATAAAAAAAATAACCTTCAGGGATATCTGTGACATCAGCGTGTCCAAATGGTTTCACTAATGCAGTTTTGCTCATTCACTAAATTTTTTTTTTTTTAGATTTACACATTTAATTTTCAGAACAAAATTCCAGCACACTGAATTCAATTTGATTAAATTTTGTTATGAGATTGAAATGCTTAACTCCTTAAAAAAGTGTGTAAGTTGCAGCAGGCAGTAATGCCCAGCAGGTTTAGACACTACCTGTTGCATCTAAGTATATATATATATATATATATATATATATATATATATAATTATTAGCCCCCCAGTGATGTTTAACAGAGCAAAGGGATTTTAACAAAGTATTTCTTATTATAGTTTTCCTCTGGAGAAAGCCTTAGTTATTTAAATTTGCCTGGAATAAAATAGTTATTTAAAAAAAAAAAAAAATTAAAACTCCTAAGGTCAATATTATTAGCCCCCTTAAGAAATGATCTGTTTGATTGGCTATGGAACCAACCACTGTTATCCAATGACTTGCCTAATTAACCTAACTCGCCTAATTAAACTAATTAATCCCCCAAGCCTTTAAGTTGCACTTCAAACTGAGGATTAGTATCTTGCAAAACAACTAGTGAAGTAATATAAAACTGTCATCATGGTAAAGACAAAAGAAATTTGTTTAGACTTGAGAAATAGAATTGTTTAAGCTCACAAAGCAGGGGAAGGATATACACGTTTATCAAAGCGTTTTCAGGTGTCAAGAACTGCTGTGAGAAGTATTATCAAGAAGTTTGAAGAGACCCACACAGTGGAGAACAAGACTAGCAGAGGCAGGAAGCGAAATATTTCAAAAACCTTGAAAAGAAAACTGGTGAGAGAGGTTTCTAAAGACCCAAGAACAACTGCCAAGACACTAGTGAATGATTTAGCCAAGTCTGGGATGTCTCAATGAAGACAGTCACTAGAGTCCTGCACAGGAATGGACTGGTTGCAGACCAAGAAAAACTCCACTTCTGAAGAAGATACACCTCCAAGCTAGACTGAAGTTTGCCAAGGACAACCTAGAGAAAAATGATGCATACTGGAAATGTGTCCTTTAGTCAGATGAGACAAAACTAGAGCTCTTTGGCTATAGAGGTGTTGCCTATGTTTGGAGAAAGAAGAGAGAGACACTCAACCCAAAGAACACCGTTCCCACAGTTAAACATGGCAGTGGGAGTACAATGCTGTGGGGATGTTTCAGTACGTCTGGAACTGGGAATCTCATCAGGGTCAAAGGAATCATGAAAAAGGAAGACTACGAGAAGATTTTGAAAGACAACCTCAGGCAATCTGCCACAATACTTGGTTTGTGTCAACATTTCGTCTTCCAGCATGATAACGACCCAAAGCATACATCACTTCTGGTGAAGAACTACCTCAAAACAAGCAAAGTGAACATCCTTGATCAGACTTGAGTCCCATAGAAAATCTGTGGGCCACACTGAAGACTAGAGTCCATGCCAGGAGACCAACAGGATCTTGAGAGATTTTCTAAGGAGGAATGGGCTGCGGCGACTCAGGAGAAATGCTTAACTTGTTGAGAACTACAACAAATGACTAAATGTTGTTATCAAGCAAAAGGGATACACTACTGACTATTAACCCCAGAAGGCTAATCATTTTGACCTGTAGATATTTTAATCTTTGTTATAATTTTGTTTCTATTATATTTCTATTGTATTATAAACACTATGTTGCCTAAATACACTTATGTTTAGAAATGCTATGTTGAAAAAATCTTTGCTCCATTAAACAGCACTTGGGAATTATTTAAAAAATGTATGTGTATATACATTGGCAGAACAAAGTTTGGAATAATGTACAGATTTTGCTCTTATGGAAAGAAACAGACAGGACATTAATAACGTGAAAAATTACAATTTGAAATAAATGTAAAAATGTCTTAAACTACTTCAAAGAGTTCTCATCAAAATGTCCTCCATGTGCAGCAATGACAACTTTGCAGATTCTTGGCAATCTAGCTGTCAGTTTGTCCAGATACTCAGGAGACATTTCACCCCACACTTCCTGTAGCACTTGCCATAGATGTGTCTGTCTTGTCAGGCACTTCTCATCAAATCTCATGATTTTCTGTTTCAAAATTGGCCTTTTCTTTGCAATTCTTCCCATAAGGCCTGCACCCCTGAGTCTCCTCTTTACTGTTGTACATGAAACTGGTGTTGAGCGGGTAGAATTCAATGAAGCTGTCAGCTGAGGACATGTGAGGCATCTATTTCTCAAACTAGAGACTCTGATGTACTTATCCTCTTGTTTAGTTGTACATATGGTCTTCCACATCTCTTTCCTTGTTAGAGCCAGTTGTCCTTTGTCTTTGAGACTATAGTGTACATCTTTGTATGAAATCTTCAGTTTTTTTTTTTGTTTTTTTTTTGGCAATTTCAAGCATTAATTTCAAGCATTGTATAGCCTTCATTCCTCAAAACAATGATTGACTGATGAGTTTCTAGAGAAAGCTGTTTCTTTTTTTTGTTGTTGCCATTTTTGACCTTAAGACATGCCAGTCTATTACATACTGTGGCAACTCAAAAGCAATGTTAAGCTTCATTTAATGAACCAAATAGATTTCAGCTGTTTTTGATATAATATGAAGTGATTTTCTAGTCTAAATGATCATTTTAGCATGATTACTCAATGATAAGGTGTTGGAGTGATGGCTGGTGGAAATGGGGCCTGTCTAGATTTGATCAAAAATGACTTTTTTCAAATAGTGATGGTGCTGTTTTTTTTAACATCAGTAATGTCCTGACTATATTTTGGGATCAGTTGAATGCCACTGGTGAATTAAAGTAAAAATTTCCTTCTGAAACAGCAAAATCAGAACATTATTACAAACGTTTAGCCACCAGTGCATCCATCTATCTATCCATCTATCTATCTATCTCTCTCTCTCTCTCTCTCTCTCTCTCTCTCTCTCTCTCTCTCTCTCTCTCTCTCTCTCTCTCTCTATATATATATATATATATATACAGTGAGGAAAATAAGTATTTGAACACCCTGCTATTTTGCAAGTTCTCCCACTTGGAAATCATGGAGGGGTCTGAAATTGTCATCGTAGGTACATGTCCACTGTGAGAGACATAATCTAAAAAAAAAAATCCAGAAATCACAATGTATGATTTTTTAACTATTTATTTGTATGATACAGCTGCAAATAAGTATTTGAACACCTGTCTATCAGCTAGAATTCTGACCCTCAAAGACCTGTTGGTCTGCCTTTAAAATGTCCACCTCCACTCCATTTATTATCCTAAATTAGATGCACCTGTTTGAGGTCATTAGCTGCATAAAGACACCTGTCCACCCCATACAATCAGTAAGAATCCAACTACTAACATGGCCAAGACCAAAGAGCTGTCCAAAGACACTAGAGACAAAATTGTACACCTCCACAAGGCTGGAAAGGGCTACGGGGAAATTGCCAAGCAGCTTGGTGAAAAAAGGTCCACTGTTGGAGCAATCATTAGAAAATGGAAGAAGCTAAACATGACTGTCAGTCTCCCTCGGACTGGGGCTCCATGCAAGATCTCACCTCGTGGGGTCTCAATGATCCTAAGAAAGGTGAGAGATCAGCCCAGAACTACACGGGAGGAGCTGGTCAATGACCTGAAAAGAGCTGGGACCACCGTTTCCAAGGTTACTGTTGGTAATACACCAAGACGTCATGGTTTGAAATCATGCATGGCACGGAAGGTTCCCCTGCTTAAACCAGCACATGTCAAGGCCCGTCTTAAGTTTGCCAATGACCATTTGGATGATCCAGAGGAGTCATGGGAGAAAGTCATGTGGTCAGATGAGACCAAAATAGAACTTTTTGGTCATAAATCCACTAACCGTGTTTGGAGGAAGAAGAATGATGAGTACCATCCCAAGAACACCATCCCTACTGTGAAGCAAGGGGGTGGTAGCATCATGCTTTGGGGGTGGTTTTCTGCACATGGGACAGGGCGACTGCACTGTATTAAGGAGAGGATGACCTGGGCCATGTATTGCGAGATTTTGGGGAACAACCTCCTTCCCTCAGTTAGAGCATTGAAGATGGGTCGAGGCTGGGTCTTCCAACATGACAATGACCCGAAGCACACAGCCAGGATAACCAAGGAGTGGCTCTGTAAGAAGCATATCAAGGTTCTGGCGTGGCCTAGCCAGTCTCCAGACCTAAACCCAATAGAGAATCTTTGGAGGGAGCTCAAACTCTGTGTTTCTCAGCGACAGCCCAGAAACCTGACTGATCTAGAGAAGATCTGTGTGGAGGAGTGGGCCAAAATCCCTCCTGCAGTGTGTGCAAACCTGGTGAAAAACTACAGGAAACGTTTGACCTCTGTAATTGCAAACAAAGGCTACTGTACCAAATATTAACATTGATTTTCTCAGGTGTTCAAATACTTATTTGCAGCTGTATCATACAAATAAATAGTTAAAAAATCATACATTGTGATTTCTGGATTTTTTTTTTTTTAGATTATGTCTCTCACAGTGGACATGCACCTACGATGACAATTTCAGACCCCTCCATGATTTCTAAGTGGGAGAACTTGCAAAATAGCAGGGTGTTCAAATACTTATTTTCCTCACTGTATATATATAAGTGGGATTATAAGAATTGCCCTTTTTTATTATTATTATTTTTAAGCTACAGGCTTAAGGAGCTGTAGGCCTACCTATAACCGATAAAGACCTATAAGCTATACTCTATATCCCACGTGTCAAAATAATAATGTTTATACAAATTATATATGATGTGCAGCTTCTTCAGAAAATAACTAAATTAAAAGAAACACATTTTTATGATTATCTTTTTTAATGTGAAACATCTTACAGTTTTTGCAATAGATATGAGAAAAGGCCTAAGCTATGCAAACTCATAGGCATTTATGTACTGAATATAGGCCATACCTTAAAATTCTTATTATAAAATAAAGGAGAATCTAAAATCCTTTCTCCCTAAATGCTATTTTTGTTTAGCTTGTTTTCTGTTTGTTAGTTTTTATTTTACTTTATTGAGTATTACATTCAAGGTATCCAATTTTTCAGTATCAGCTGTCTTCTTCTTGTCATGTCCTTTAGATGTCATTCACATAATGACTCAGATTTGGTCCAGACATGTTTGTACAGACATCTGGTGGTGTCTAAAGGTAATTGCACCAATGACTTACTGGCTGAGATCTGTTTAGTTCACAAAATAAATAAAAATAAGACCCTTAGTGATTCTGAAGTTTCTGAATGTTGTTAAACAATATGATTACTGATGTGGGTTTCTCTTTTATTGTGAGGATTGGTCTAAAATATCAAAAGTTTAAGAAAGGAATTTGAGGGTTCACATGTCTCTCCCACAAATAAAGATTTACAATAAGGTTCCATTCGGTAACATTAGTAAATGCATTAGGTGTCATGAACAAACAATGAACAATATATTTTTACAGCATTTATTACTCTTTGTTCATTTTAGTTAATAAAAATACAGTTGTTTGTTGTTAGTTAATGTTAGTTCATAATGCATTCACTAATGTTATTATATGCAACTTTTGAATTTAAAAATGTACTTGTTTTTATTACCATCAACCAAGATTAATAAATGCTATAAACGTATCATTCATTGTTAGTTCATGTTAGCTAATGTTGTTAACTAATATTAACAAATGGAACCTTATTGTAAAGTTCCCAGATCATACAAAATTCATATATATATATATATATATATATATATATATATATATATATATATATATATATATTTAATGTTTTATTGAGATTGCGCTTCTAGTCATTTAGTCAATAAAATATTTTAGAGCTGAGCTTAAATGGAAAAAAAAACAAAAAACGATATTCACTATATATCTCCAAAGATGTATTAATTCTCATGACTTTACCAGGCCTAGAAATTACAGTTTTAATACTCCCTGATTTTTACAGGTTTTCCATGACCAGGGAACCCTGGTTTTTATATTTAAAAAAAAAAAAATTATCTTTGACTGTGATTGATCACAATTGTAAAATATGTTAAAATAATGACATTTTATATGATAGAAGCTTGTCTATTTAAAGTGCATTACGCTATTGCTTACAAAAAAATGTCTTCATAATCAACACACACACAAAAAAAAGATGTTTCTGTCAAATCATGCCTTTGAGACACGTTCAAGATTTATTGTTACCGTATTTGCATAAGACACCAAACATAATTGAAAACCAGCATGAAATGTGTCCCTATGTTTTGTTTTATAAACTCGACATTTAGTATTTCCTTGTTTTGAAACCTGAATTGTTTCAGATAAGTGTTTAAATCCAAGCTGTGGAAATCTTTGAAAGTGGTGCCCACTAGTGTTACAGCAGTAGTTTTGCAGCAATGTGCCACTGCCCATCTGTTTCTGTTCCAGTTTAGTTTGAGCAGGCATGCAATACTTATTTGATGAGATGAGAAGAAGTAGCATTTCTAGTTTGATGAGGAAAAAGTAACCATAGCATCAAATATTCAATGGTAATCAATCCATATCTGTATGAAAAGACTCATTGCTATGGTGCATAATAATGGGGTGCCAAAGTGTTTTTTTTGTTGTTTTTTTTGGGGGGGGGTTTCTGATCAGCATAAATGCCCTATATTGCCTTGAGAAATTTAATCAAAGCATCCAAGAATTGTCACAATATAGAAATAACCATATCTATAAAAACATGTTTAGTTAGTACAGACTGATAATGGTATAACATATTCTATAGTGTGAGGTCTTCATGTCACTGAATGCGTTGATAAAGTTGATAATGGCGTTAAATAATAAGATGAATTAAAATTATATGAAATACGTAGGTTCGTTAATACATCAAACATCATCTGAATTAGAAAATTAGAAAAAAAAAATAATAAATTCCGCTCAAATTTTATGTTTCCAAAGACATTTGTGAACTATGTAGACACCAACCCATTTCCCTGTCATTTTCCAGTCTCCTAAACTATTACACCAAAGTGGAAGGGCCAAAGTTTTTTTTAGCAATAACAGGGTGTCTTCATCACCTGGTCTCCAGAGCTGTTTCAGTCTCGGTGGCTTGTGATTCTTCAGCCTGTAAGCCAAGGTGAGGAAAATGGCATCTACATGCTCTTATTCTGCATGGTCTCTTGCAGATGTCTCAAGTTAATGGAAAGTTGTAGCTATCAGTAAGTCGCTGAGTTATTAAAGTGGAAACCTCTCTTCTTCCTCTTAAGTCACTTTTGTTTCCAACTAGGATACGGGGTACCGTTGCAGGGACTGAGTCATGGCTGGCTCTTCTCAATCCATTCTGGCAGGCTCTCAAATGAAACCAGACTGGTCACATCGTACGCAAAGATGATGGCATGGACATTGCAGTAGTAATGCTCCACCATACTCTTCCTGAAGTGCTCCTGTCCTGCTGTGTCCCAGATCTGCATCTGAGAAAGAGTATGTGATTTGCACCATTGCAGATATTTAAAAGTAACAGAGGAGGCCAGGGCTAGTTGTCACATGAGGGCTATATCTCAGTAAATAAAAGGTTTAGAGTCAAAAGTCCAATTTCACAACTGCTCGTTTTCTCTAGTTTGTATGGGTTTGTATGTTCATTTCAAGCACCTAGTCAAAAATCCTGTTAAATTAGTATACCTGAATTCCAAAAATTCAAATATCATCATATTTGTGTTATAGCTGTTGGGTAAATAAGTGTACACAATAAAAACACACTTGAAAAAACTTCAGGCAATGGTCAACTATATAATGAAGATAGACTTTTTCCTCGAAAGATTGAACTGCGTTCTCAAGACAGTATTTTTTACAAATGAAAGCTTGTTGTTGCACTTTTAAACAACTTCTTTACCTCAATGGGCACCTTTACATTCTGGGTGGCAGAGATCCAGCTTCAGATGCCAGGCTCAAGGAAGTAGAGTTCTATAGCATTCAAAGGAACCAGTGGATTTTGGTGGCCCCTTTGCCTCATTCATTATGCAATTTCTTTTGAACAAAATAATTATTTGATATTTAGCATGATACCTTTTTCTTTTTTGCTGTTTCAGTTTTGTAGTAGTCAGTTTCCCATCATCGTGCCCAATGTGCAGGGCATGTAATCACACTATAATGGGGTAAAATCAACATGTTTTAAATTATTTGTGTCTTTTTATATATCTTTTTGTGTGTGTGTGTGTGTGTGTGTGTGTGTGCGTGCATATATACACACAATTCACTCACTGAGCACTATTAGCAACACTATACTACGACTGAACTCATTTTGATGTTCATGAAACCAGTTTGAGACGACTTTTGCTTTGTGACATGGTGCATTATTATGCTGGAAGTATAATGGAAGCCATTAGAAGATAGGTAAATTGTGGTCATGTAGGGATGCACATGGCCAGCAACAAAACTCAAACAGGGTGTTTCATTCAAGCGATGATTGCTTGGTATTAACGGGCCCAGAGTGTGCCAAGAAAACATTCCCCACACCTTTACACCACCGCCACCAGCTTGGATTGTTGACATAAGGCAGGTTGGGTCCATGGATTCATGCTGTTGGCACCAAATTCTGACCTTACCATCTGTGTGCCTCAGCAGAAATCAAGATTCTTCAGACAAGGCTATGCTTTTCCAGTCTTCCACTATCCAGTTTTAGTGAGCCTGTGCCCACTGCAGCTTTCTAATTCTTGAATGACAGGTGGAACCTGATGTGGTACTGTTGTAACCCATTCGCCTCAAGGTTCGACATGTTGTGCATTCTGAGATGCTATTCTGCTCACCACAATTGTACAGAGTGGTTATCTGAGTTACCATAGCCTTTCTGTCATTTTGAACCAGTCTGGTCATTCTCTGTTGACCTCAGTCATCAATAAGGCGTTTCCGTCTACAGTGCTGCCGCTAACTGGATGTTTTTTGTACCATTCTAAGTAAATTCTAGAGACTTGTGTGTGAAAATCCCAGGAGATCAGCAGTTACAGAAATACTCAAACAAGCCCGTCTAGCACCAGCAATAATTCCACGGTCGAAATCACCGAGATCAAATTTTTTCCCCATTCTGATGGATGTGAACATTAACTGAAGCTCCTCCATAATTGTATGCATTACATTGCTGCCACACGATTGGCTGATTACATAATTGCATGAATAAGTAGGTGTGCAGGTGTTCCTAATGAAGTATTCAGCATTTCTTGGCCATTTGCATGTGCCAATTAAGACATTCAAAAAATATAAATATGATATATTATATTTCATATTAACCAGAGTAAAAATATCACACTATTAAAGTAGCCTATATTTACTTAAATTACAATACATATTATAAAGCATGAATTATGGTCTGTTTTGTCATATTTTATAAATATAATATGTCAAAAAATGAATGTATAAATATTTTTTATAAATGTATTTAAATAATTGTTAGCCTACTACTTTTAACAATACAGACCATAGACCCATAGTATAGAAACCCCATATGAACATATCATATTCAGGTCAACATGTCTAAACAGCTTTATGAACAGGCGACAGTAAACCCTGCAGTACAGATCATCCTCGTCTTTTCTCCAAGTTGTTATTCTCTCTAAAATCCTCACCGATTGTTGCCTCTGGATTATCGAGAAATACACCACAACCTGCAAGTTAAGCACGTCTTTCCAAACTTTGAATCCCCGACAACGATCATTTTAAACACCCTTGCCTGAGGACTGTCATAATCTTGATACAAGTCACTTGCGAGACTGTCTCTACTAGTGTAAACATTCGTGAATTCATTCTTGCTGCCCGTCGTGTTTTCTATTGCCATAGTTCTGATCCAGACGAGACCTTATCATGAACTCCTGCAACCAACCAAAAGCCTTAAAAGCATGCTTCAGTTTTTCCTCGAAAACAATGTGTGAAACTGCAAAAGGAATGAACACTTAACAATAAATTAAAAACAGACTTTATTAATTAAGACCAAAATTATAACTGAGATACAGAAACATAATTTAATAGATTATTAATACTGAAGGAATAATTTAGAGTCAAATAAAAGTCTATAGAGTCTATAGACTCTTTGCACTGGAAGCTAATGACAAATTATTTCTGTGTGTTAGCATACTTGGCAAAAAATCCCATTCTGATTCTGACATTTAGACAACAATGACAACAAATTAATATATGGACAAAACACAAACTTAAAAAACTAGGTAGGGTACAATGGTGCTAAAGTCCAGCCTTTCTTCCAAAACATACAATAACAAGAAAAACCATGGTCCATGATTTCATTAATGGATAACTGAATCTAGAAGATGTACAGTGTGCACTGCTAATAAAAGATGAATAGGTTTTGTAATTGAATACTCTATAGAGATGTTGAAATGTCCAAAGTGGTACACTTTGGTACCAGAAAAACGCACCATTTCTTTAGGCACCAATGCACCCTATATAAGATTCAGACATAATAATGTTCTTTATTTGTGACCTCCAGAGACTGGCAACGACAAAATGCAAACAATTAACAATTTATAATCCTGAGACAATGTATCATTCACTAGCCATTTGTTACAATGGCAAGCCTTTGTTTAATAATACTTTCAAGTCAATTTTCACCTGGTTGTTGTGGGGTGAACCACTATTTACAAAGCTAATAAGAAAATCCATTAACACCTACAATGGGGTGAAAATTCTAATATTTGTCTTTTTTTTCTCACTTTCTAATTTAACACTTTTATTTATACATTTTTTTTTTTTAAATGATATCTTTGTTGAAACAATTTGAGTGAGGACTTGAATTCAAGCTTTGTGCAAACCCTGATGATCCATGTTATCCAGCATGTTCTGAGAATGTTCCAAAGAGCATATTTTGATTCAACTGAAGCAAGGTAATCTGACCTTTTATAGAAAGGAGTTCACAGTCAATGTTGCAAATGTGCTTATATTTTATTAGTGATTTAGACATAATGCAACAACAAAAATATAATAATCCTAAAAGTTTATTTCTAGGTGTAAATGTTTTTTAAAAAATCTGGTCTGAGACTTTGGACCCCACTGTATATCTCAAAATACATTTTCAGCATTTCTGACATTTGGCTGTATTATGCACATTTCCAAATTTGACACGTTTTAAACTTTGAGAACCACACTGACTACCAGTTCTCATCTGAAAATGAGCTTGAGCTGCCAGAGTCAGAGTCTGCATCAGTCAATCCGTCAAAGTCCCAGTCAGCACTGGATCCACTGTCATCATCCTCCTCAGAGATGAAATTCTGACCGGAACCCAGACATGCAGTATACACCCTGCTGGAGAGACTCATTGACCCAAAGGAGGATCCAAACATGGTGGCCACATTTTTCCAAGTGTCCCGAGTGGGGTCATATTCATGTACAACAAGCCTATTTTTGTCGTGATGAACTATCGCAATAGTTAGTAGAAGCAGTTTGTTGTTGTGTTGCACGACTTGGTAGTTGAGAGCACTGCTATCAATTGGAATGTCACCAATGCGCCTCCATTCTCCACGAGCTGGGTTGTATGCTTTTACCACAGGGATGTCACACAGGCAGATGATCTGCTCCTGAAAGACACAGGCTTTGTGGAGTTTACTGCGTTTGAGAGAGCCTCGCTGGAGCCAGTGGTTTTTCTTGGGCTCATAGCTCAGCATCCTCCTCTTATTCACCACATAGAGTAGCTCATTGACTGTCACAAGCTGCATCTTTCCCAACGAATGAGGCAAAGGGGCCACCAAAATCCACTGGTTCCTTTGAATGCTATAGCACTCTACTTCCTTGAGCCTGGCATCTGAAGCTGGATCTCTGCCACCCAGAATGTAAAGGTGCCCATTGAGGTAGCCAATGTACGAGTGCATTCTTCCGAGCAGTCTATCGGCTAGCTCCTGCCAACAATTTAACATTGGGTTGTACACCCAGAAGTGCTTTGACAGTTGCGAGGCCAGGTACAAATTGTTCTCTGGTGTGCTACAGACCAAAAACGCCTCCATTGGCGAGCGTTTGAAGTTCTGATTGGATAGGTTAATGACCGGGGAAGCCATTGAGTAGATTTCCTCAGTGTAGGGATCATAACACATGAAAGGTTCATTTGGCCGTCCAAAGAAGAGGACCATTTCTTTTGCACTCTTGCCGACTCTTTGTTTGGTAGCATTTACACCCTTTGAAATCACACTGCATTGCTCATCGAAGACACTATCAAACACATTTGAGAGATACTTCTTTATTAAAGGCTTTGATTTAAGGCTATCGAGATAGACCCCGTCTTTTTCCGAAAACAAAGACCACCGAACACATCTAAGGACCTGTGATGCATCTTCGGCATCCGAATGCAGATTATTCTCAATCCACTGTATAGCGAAAGAACACACTTTCCTTTCACAGTCCACATCGAGGGAATCCAGAGTGAGGATCTCTTTTATTTGCCTCAGGTCCAGCTCACAAAGCTCCTTTACATTGGCACTAAGCTGGACAAAGTTCTTTGCAATGAATGCTTGAGCCTTGCTCTTCAGCTCCAGATTGTCAAAGGTGTCAGCAAACTTCAAAATCCCTGCACAGTTAGAAAGGTCCAACCTTCTCGTCATGAAATTGGCACAAGCCTGCCGTATATACTCCAGCTGAAGCATATTAGCGGCTGCATAGAGCCTTTGCACATTGCCTTCTGTGATTGTCACTTTGCCAGTGTAGCAGTAATCGATGATGACAGCCATTGAATCGGCGTCGACATCATGAATTGTTATCTTTCTCTGCGTGCTCTCATACAATCCTCCTGTAAACATGCTCTTAAAATAAGGGCTCGCTGCAGCCAGTATATTGCGGTTGCATTGGAATTTTTTTCCAGCTGCAACACGAGAAGAAACACTTTGGTCCTCTGACCCCCGGTCAGCTTCTACTTCGATAGTCACGTCGACCAATAATTGCGAGTCATAGAATAATTTCAGCTCTTTCATCAAACTTAATGCGTGATTCGAGTCCTGGAGCTCCTCCGGACCACCAAAACCGTTCACCGAAGCCATGTCGCGCCAAAAGACATTCACCACACGGCGTCTTCTCGGTTCAAACGCATCAAAATCCCGTTAGTTCGCCGTAACACCGGCATGCAATCTCCCACAGCGTCTCGTGTAAACAACAAGCCGTACGCTTGCAGGCGCTGCTTCTTTGTTGCGTGACAGCGCAACCATCTTTCGTGAACGAAAACTCGTTCGTCTTAACTGTTTAAAACGTCTTTCATGGCATCAAATGACCGACAGCAGTGAAGTCCGTATCGTTTATTCGCGATTTCGTTTGGATTTGGACCTTGAAACATCAACTTTGCAGGTCTCAGTCAAGCATGCTCTCAGCGCGAGCTGCAACCCATGGCGCTGATTGGTCGCATTGGATGCGTTGCAAAACCCAGTGAGCTGCCTACCAAGTGGACATTTTTGTCGCGGTATCAGCGTGATGCCCAACAGTGATGCATGCGCTCTCAGGCCCCAACATGCTGTATAAGTAGGCAGCTCACTAGGTTTTGAAATGCATCCTTCCTCAGCACACTGAATGAAGTTCGGTTGACCTGCTGATAGTGCTGAAGCTTTGTTCAGCGTGGCATACAGTATACAATCAATAATAGACTACCTGGTAAAGTACAGTATGGGTTATTATGGAAGCACATTTCTGCCACATTGAAAAAAAAAAACATGCTTTGGAAAGTTATAATTATTAGATTCATAGTATCATATTTATCAGATAAAAGGTCATATTTATCAGATAAAAGGTCATTTTTATTAGATTCAATGTCACACATTTGAGTTAAAATGTCATAATTATGAGAGGTTAAGACATAATTACAAAATTCAAAGTCATAATTATTTGATTCACTTTTACACTCCAAAAATATGTGTGCCTTTTTATATTTGTGTATTTTTAAGATTTAAACATTTAAGTTCCTTCAAATTAAATTGTGTAATGTTTAACAAAATTAAACTAATAAAACTTTTAAAATAGTATTAAAGATTATTCAATTCAATTTGATGGAATTTGATAACACAAGTCATAATTATAATAAAAGCCAAGTTATGAAATAGCAAGTCATTATTATGAGAAAAAGTCATGATTATAAGACACTAATTTAAGAATTTTGACTTAACTTTTTTTGTGGCAATTTTTTTTTTCATGTGGCTGAAATGGACTTCCATATGTTATAGATACTGATAATATATATTAAGTTGAATTTTGTTTTTCAATGTAGCTATTTTGTCTACTCAACAAAGATTAAAGTATTGTAATTTATGATAATGATATATATATATTTCGAATTCTCCCGTAGGATTTATTAGTCGTAATTTATTCTGAAAATACATTTGAGGAGATTTAACAGACTTTCAAGGGGATTAGGGTCAATAAGGCTGCACTGCTGTTTGGCCTGAATACACTGGGAGCTAGTGGTTACATGGGCTGGGAAACATTATTATGACCTTGCCACATAAGTAAATGCAATATGAATATACTATGTACCATCTATTATAATTTTAATGAGCGAGTGTAGTGAAGTTAATCAGTTTGACTCATGTAATATATAACAGGAAGAAAGGTTTTGAGAGGTGTCTCTTTGAAAGAAAAAAAAAAGTATTGTGATATTATTGCACTGTCCATACAGTTTAGTGGTGTCCAAAAAGACCAAATTGAGAATCAAATTTCTTAATTTTTATTAATTTAAGCCTGGAAATAAACAAAGTTTTAGAATCTTGTATGTAAAAGAAAAGGTGTTTCTAGGTCAATAATCAGATGTAACACAAATTTGTGACATTGACCGTGTTTGCTCTGTACAAAAGGTGAGATTTCTCATCTCATTTGACCATTTTTAAATTGCGCTGGATAACATGGATAGGACATGGAGAAATACCACCTTGTATTAAAGCAAAAGGAGGATATACCAAATACCAAGAAATTCTCAATATTTGTGAGTTACATTTTTCCCTCAAATTGTTATTCTGATTATATAACTTGTGCCAAAATATTAAATTAGACAAGAAGGCAAAATAGAAGCATTTTCACAATTGTTCTCAAACTTTTGTACCCAATTCTATCATTTATTATTTTCTTCGCCAAATGGTCTTAATTATAACTGTGATTAAGCACATTTATCCTGCTCAAGGCATCTTTGTTGTCAATGGTCTTAAGAACTGTAATGATGAAGGGGAAAGCAGAAGGCAATTCAACTCTGTGGCTGAGCTTCTGGTGGCCCCAGTGCAGGCAGCGCAGTTTCTCAGCCAGGTCATGACGGCCTGCTCGCTCAAGACAATCCTGCAGCAGCTTGGTTTTGTTTGGTTTGTCCCATGAGCTCTCATACTTATCCATCAAAAAACATAAATTGTTCAGGGTAAATTTTTTTTAAAGTTCTTAGTACCATCACAACTCAGCCAAAGTGAATATAAAAACAGACCAATACATTGGTCAAATCAATTAATTAATTGGCGAATATTTGGCCATTTGTAGATTATCGACATTGGCAAATAACTGCAGATGATTGGACGGTGTTTTTTTTTTTTTTCAAAATCAGTTTCAGAATCAACCAACTTGACATTGCATTCTGCTAACGCATAAGCAAAGTGTCCTTCCACGTGACCTAGTTGAAACCTCTCTACAATAACGGCAATAGTCTAATATTGGCTATGGTGTTTGAGCCCGCCCTTTTAGGCACGAAGATGTCTTCTATTAAAGCAGGCGCACAAACACCATTCCTCAGAATTTTGTTCAAGATTTTGTCTTGGCCTCCAAGAGGCATGGCCTCCTCATGGGCATGGACGAATGGTGTGTCTTTATAAGACATGTTTTGCAGCAGGATGGTCTTCTCAAAACACGTTCGCAAGGTTTTACAACCTAGATGTAATGTCTCTCTCTTCACAAGTCCTCTCTGTTTAGAGGGCTTGCTATTTCGTTTGCCAAATGTATACATATGTCCTCCCTTTAAGTATGGGCTCCCCATCACTTTACACAACCGCCTGCATTCAGACCGTTGTAATTTACCATAAAGTCACAAGCTCTTTCATTAAAAATAAATGTTCTTCCCGACTGGGTTCTTGAAGGGGTTAATTCATACTATATGACTATAGTTCATATATCCATTCTGAGTGCTCCCCTCTTGGCCCAACATGAGGGTCACTCACTGCAGCATACTCATGTCAGTCGCCATTCCGCAAGACTGCGGCATCGTGTTTCCTCTCTGGGAGGTCAAACACCATAGCCAATATTAGAATATTGGCATCATTGTAGAGAGGTTTCAACTAGGTCGTGTGGAAGGACACTCCCCTTATTCATTAGTAGAACACAATGTCCCTTGTCTCAGGGAACCGAGGTTACGTACATTACCGTGACGTTTCCTTACATTTACTGAACTGGCACAATGGCATTCAATGGCGTAAACACTCTTGCATCACGTAATCTGACGCAATAACAACATAAAATAATAGTTATCCGTATAACACTGTATTAGTTTAATTTTAAGCACCATGATTCCAGCATTCTCTGTATCTGAACTCTCTTTTCTTTGGATGTGGCATGAAACTGTCTGACTTAATTCTTGCTGAATCTAAGTTCAAATGCCAGAACGGTCCACACAAAGCCTAACTGTTTATCAATCTCCTGCACAGATTTCATATTGATCACAGCATCCTAAAGGACAAAGTACAACATGCACAGATAAACAATATAACTATTCAGACATGTATTGGAAAAACAATGTTTTTATTTAAACCATTTATTTCAAAGATGACTTACCTCTTGTGCCTTGTTTGGCATTTTGTCCACTTACACAAGGATTGTAGTTGTTGACTGGTTCTGTAAGCAACAATGCAAACAAGAGCTACAATGCAAAGTGGGTCAAAAAAAAGTACCATGATGTATTTTCTTGTAAAAGATTTAGAAAATTCTTAAAGTTTTAAGTCAATTCACAGTTCAAATACTTCATTTAAAACACTTACAATTTTGTGCTGAGTTTTTGCATATAGAGGTTAATGCAATTCAAGTGGTCAGTGGTTGTCATAGATTTTCAGTACAAATGTGCCTGGTTAAAAATTAAGACTTCACATAATTTGCTCACCAGGTTTGACATTAAAATAATTCATTTAGTGGAGTGAATGTAATGTGAGGGTAATTGACATGCTTGTATCCTTAATAAAGCATTGTTTACAGCTGAGCATTGGACTATTAACTATTTTATTGGGCCGTAAATCATTCAGATTGGTTTAAATGGTGTATTTATGATGTATTGCTTATTTTATTTGCATATTCATGCTTTGGTAAAAGTGAACTGTAACAAGGATTTTTCTGCTACAGTACAAAAGTAACATGTAGTGTTGTATGTTGTAGTTCTGCCTTTTCAGCTTGTATACTATAGTTCAGTTCCCCTTTATGGACATAATCTATTCCTGGTATGAATCATTTCAGTTTTAATTCCATTCAAAAGACTTTATTGTAACATTGGCAACATTTCCGTCTATCATAAACCTGTCCTTAATGAAAGACAAACAATGTTACAATGTAATGTGCAAATGTGTTATCCACAAAGCTTTATATTATGAGCATCATGTAAACATACAATCTAGAAAGGTTGCACTTGTACTTTAAAATTGCAGTGTAGTGTTTTACTGATCATGTAACAGTTAGACTGCTTTTACAAATGCATTAGTTCCCTACATTGCAAACCTTTGAACACTTTATTTTCTTGTTGCAAAATAATTGGCAACATAATAAAAGGAATGCAATATTGCTCTACAGAAAATGATCTGGTACTATTCTGGCACAATGGTTTTCTAATGTAACAATGCAAGTCAACAGTAAAAGTGCTATGTGGGAGACAACAAATTATTTATAAATGCATGTCAAAATCATAACATCAAGAACAAAATCCTTATGTCCTTATTTAATTAATAATATCATTTTATGCATGTTTCCGTTGTTAAAAATTGTTGTGCTGCAGTTAAGGAAACGATGTGCACATAAAAATTGTTATGCATAATACATTGGATTTTAGCCAACGGGCATATTGCAATCGTCCTGTATTGCATTTGTTAACAGTACCTTTCAGCTTTATATTACTTTGATATTATTGTTTTCCAATTAAGGTCTACAAGCAAAAGGTGTACCCAGCCAGCTGGGTCTGAAACATGTTAAGGTCAGTGTGCACAGCAGGGGTTCCTCATGTTAATAGCAGCCATCTCTCCAACTTCCATCACGCAGAGCACTCAGAGCAGATACACTCTTCGGGGGTGTCAGTAAACTGCATGAAAGAGACTAGAGTGATGAATGACATCACCACTTTAGTGCATACAGTACAATGTACAGTATATCATCTCAATGTCACATATCGTCGCTGTCCAATGAAAAACACCTATATTCACTTTTGATCATTTTGGCTTTTTAAACACTGATGGAATGCAGCGAATTCACTCATGGTGCACTTTTTCATTTTCATCATTTTTTTATTTTTGTTGCATTGAATTTATACTGACATCTAATGGCGTTGATGCAACATTGCAAACATTTACGGTCAGTGATGATGTTGAAATGCCCTCTTTTGCAGTCAGTCATGAAAGTGGCCAATAGCAGGGGTTTATTTAGATAAAGAGAGTAGTGGATCATTTAAACAGATTTTAAAAATGTGCTATTCATTTCATTACTTTAAAAAAAAAACTCAATGAGGACAAAATTACTGAGTGTACATTTAACACAGCTTTTGAAGCATTTGTAGAAGTTAGCATTTTTTGAATATTCAGCTTGAATTTATTTTCAAAACCAATAAATATAGGGTTGTGGTTTTTAAACATGCTTCTGTGAATATGACATTTAGCATGCAAGTACAAGACAATAAAATACTAATTCTTTAGACAGCAAAGTAAAATCCAAAATGTTAGGAAGTAAATTTGAAAAAGAGGAGAGATATTTGTAATTGATTACCTGCGTACTGGCTGGGCAATTTTACTGCGTGAGGCCCCACTTGTCCCGATAAAGGAAGCTGGCCGAGGTAGAGCACTGCGACTAGTGGAGGAGGGGGTGCTGGGTTTATTGGGCAGTGGAATACTGCTGCTGGGAATGGAGTTTAGAGTAACAGAAGAAGGCATTGGGGAGGCACTCTGTATTGTAGGGCTCACATAAGCTGTGGCTTTCAAGGGTGGTCGCGTTGTCACAGAGAAATTTCCCACACTTTGAACTCGCTGCTGGAGCTGACCAGGAGAGGGAACTGAAATATAAAAGAGAATAAATGATCAACTTTGACCTAAGACATGGCAATTTGCAACAATTAACATGATCACACAGAAAATCGGCATGCTGTTTCCGAATGTTCGTGTACCCTTAAATCGACCCCATTCTGCTGAATTACGGACAACCGTCATTCCCCATCAGACAGTTTTGCATCAATTCAAGTGTGAGCACATTTTCCTCTAGACCTACTGATAGCGCATCATATGAGTAACCTCTGAGGCATGTGTTCTCAGAGGTAATTGTGTTCACTTTAACAATGGTGAGCATGATTCAGAGGTTGCAGTTTCACTCTAAAATGACATTTTTACTCCATTGACTGTTAGGTTTAGAGTTGGGGGTTGGGTTAGGGAATTGGGCTAATAAAATATGCATTCCGGTTGACAGTGTTACATCATTTACAACTAAAAATGCAACTCGATTTTGGCGCCACCCTGTGGACATTTCTTCCAGTATATGGAGCTCACATGTGCTCATCTGTACAAAAACACTTCCAGCTTCAGCCACTGGGGGCAGTAATTAAAGTTTCAGTAAGCAAAGAACAATTTCAACAGCAGAACTTTCAAGCTACTGTCGTCAAAATTCAGTGTGAGATCGGTCTGGAACAACACAATTTTCATCACGTTTATTGTAATGTTTTGATAGTGCTAGTCTTACTTGCAGACTGTATCTTGGTGAGACCATTGTGAGAATCAAAACTCTGACTGTTTCGCAGTAAGGACAATGGTGCGGATGAAGTGGCAATGTGACCAGTTGGAGCAGAAACATTAGGCACACTGAATACACTGGGAATGCTGGAAGCTCGAATTAGGTTTGGCATACTCCTTCGTAGCTTATCTGAAAAAAGAAAAGACATCAGTTGTTGAAACATGTAATATATGCATAGTATATACGTATATGAAAAGTATTTATACGATCCGCTGCCACTCCAATGTTGTGATAATGTACTGTAATGGTGTCTCTCTCGCTCTTTCTCTCTCTCTCTTTCTCTCTTTCAGAGCTCCATACTGCACACGTCTGATTCAACATTACAAATGAAGCATTTACTGGATAATCAGACAAATTGGCTGTAAGGACTTTCTACCACATTTGTGATATTAACTGCCTGATTATTAAAGGGATAGTTCCCCCAAAAATGAAAATTCTCTCATCATTTACTCACCCACATGCCATCCCAGATGTGTTTGACTTTTCTTATTCTGCAGAACACAAACAAAGAATTTAAGGAGACTATTCCAGCTCTGTAGGTCCATACAATGCAAGTGAATGTGATCAGACCTTTGAAGCTCCAAAAATCACATAAAGGCAGCATCAAAGTAATTGATAAGACTCCAGTGGTTAAATCCATATCTTCTGAAGTGATATGATAGGTGTGTGTGAGAGTGTGTGAGAGAGTCCATTTTACTATTAATCTCCACTTTAACATTTTCTTCTTTTGTTTTTGGTGTTTCACATTCTTCATGCATATCACCACCTACTAGTCTATATTATACGATACTATATTATACGATACTATATTATACTAGAATTTATAGTAAAAAAGGATCACTGGAGTCTTATAGATTACTTTTATGCTGCCTTTATGTGCTTTTTGGAACTTTCTGGTATCCATTCACTTGCATTGTATGGACCAACAGAGCTGAAATATTCTTCTAAAAATCTTCATTTGTGCCCTGCAGAAGAAAGAAAGTTAAACACATGAACTATCCCTTTAATTCATTAAATACAGATTTAGATGTCAATAAATCAAACAAACATTTGACATCATAAGAATAATGGATACTGTATAAAATATGATATACTGTAATATAAGAGCAGGTCAGGAAGGGTTAAATAGTTAATTTGACATAAAACAGAATTCTATCTTTTTGAATTATGTCTTCTCAGTATATTTTCAGTCTACACATACAGTCTGAGTAGTCTGACCTGTGTTGGCTCTGTAATTCTGGGGCTCTGCTGTGCTGAGGTTGGGGATGTGGAGCTGCTGATAGGACAGGCTGTTGAGGTACTGAGGGTTGGAGGAGCTGCGCCGACAGTCTTTCGTGCTGGAGATGTTCTGTGAGTGAGACATGCTGCGCTGCGTGGAGGCCGTGCGGAAGAGTCGTGCATGTGGAGCAGACAGCTGATCATACTCGTCCTCTTCCTCCAGCTCAGCCTCACTCCTAATGCCTCTGCGCATGCCTGGGTGTACCGAAAAACTGGCACTACGGCGCGTGGCCGTGGCAGCTGTGGTCGCATACTCCTGCCGTAGATCTAAACACACACACCCACATAAGTTTGAGTCCAAAATACAGGTTTAGCTCCAAAAGGCACTTTTAGTTCTTCGATGTACCAAAATCTAATCTAAATCAGTGGTTTGATTTACCCAAGAACGGGTTGAAGGTCTGTTCTGATAGGGCAATGCCCACTGTAAAATTTGGGATATAATGCAAAACCAGTTGGGAACCAGTCTGATTAAAATACAAAGTGTTGACATTCTCAAAATACAATGCAGTCTGCAGTTCTGCGGTCCATATTTTCAACATGCAAAGTTAATATTGTGAAACTGAAACCCACTACATTGTAATGGACTTGTAATTGCACTGAAGTAGACATACTCTCCTCCTGCAGACGGGCCATGACCTCCACATCAGTCATGTCCTGAAGCTTATAGCTCATAGCGATAGAGTCGTCCTCCATTTCAGAGACGCTCAGCTCACTGTCTATGGAGGACTGGGGACTGACAGGACGTGGCTGATGACTATTACCTGAAAAAGAGAAATGGAGATTTCAATTTCAAGTACATAGCCAACACTCTAAAAATGCAAGTGGCACTGTAGACTCAGCAACAACCCTCAAATGCATTTTTTGTTTACTCTGAAAAATGGATATGTGCTACTATCCTACAAATGTACATTACATAACTAAGGTACAGACTAATAATATATATACAGTAAATATACTGTATATTACTATACTGCAAATGCACTACTGTACATACTAATACATATACATTTATATACATCAGCCACAACATTAAAACCACCTGCCTAATATTGTGCAGCTCCCCGCCAAAACGGCGCCAACACGCATCTCAGAATAGCATCTGAGTTACCGTAGACTTTGCCAGTTTGAACCAGTCTGGCCATTGTCTGTTGACCTCTCTCATCAACAAGGCATTTCCATCCACAGAACTGCCGCTCACTGGATGTTTTTTGCACCATTCTGAGTAAATTCTAGAGATTATTGTGTGTGAAAATCCCAGGAGATCAGCAGTTACAGAAAAACTGAAACCAGCCCGTCTAGCACCAACAATAATGCCACAACGATCACTGAGATCACATTTTTCCCCATTCTGATGGTTGGTGTGAACATTAACTGAAGCTCCAGACCTGCACCTGCATGATTTTATGCACTGCTGCCACATGATTGGCTGATTAGATAATCGCATGGATGATTGTAGGTGCCTGACAGGCTGGTTTGAGTATTTCTGTAACTGCTGATCTTCTGGGATTTTCACATGCAGCAGTCCATAGAATTTACTCAGAATGGTGCCAAAAACAAAATAAAAACCCAGTGAGCAGCAGTTCTGTGGATGGAAATGCCTTGTGAGAGAATGACAAGACTGGTTCAGACTGAAAAAGTCTACGGTAACTGAGATAACCGCTCTGTACAATTGTGGTGAGAAGAAAATCATCTCAGAATGCTATTCTAAGATGCAGGTTGGCGCTGTTTTGGCAGCACGAGGGGGACCTACACAATATTAGGCAAGTGACTGATTGGTGTAATATATATATATATATATTTACATATACACATACAGCATACTTATATATACACTGCTTGGCCAAAAAAAAAGTTAATATTTCGTTGGACCACCTTTAGCTTTGATTACGGCACACATTTGTCATGGCATTGTTTCGACAACCTTATGCAACGTCACAACATTTATTTCCATCCATTTTGGCCGAGATCTTGTATTGATGATGGGAGAGTTGAAACACTCTGTAAAGTCTTCTCCAGCACGTCCCAAACACTTTCAATGGGGTTAAGGTCAGGACTCTGTGGTGGCATATTCATGTGTAAAAATGATTCCTCATGCTCCCTGAACCACTCTTTCAAAATCTGAGCCCGATGAATCTTGGCATTGTCGTCCTGGAATATGCCGGGGAAGAAAAAAATCCAATAATGGGATGACCTGGTCATTCAGTACATTCAGGTAGTCAGCTGACTTCATTTTATAGCCACATAACATTGCTGAGCCTAGACCAACCTATTGAAGTAACCCCAGATCACAACACTGCCTTAAACATTTATTTATTTTTTTGTCCAGGCAGTGTACATACAGTATATATACTGTATATAAATAAATTATATATATATATATATATATATATATATATATATATATATATATGTAGTGAGTCTTACTGTGTTGTGCCGTGTGATAGAGGAATGTGGGAGATCTCTCTGTGAGGCTTGAGCAGTTCCGCCCTGTGAGAGACTGATGTTGGTTTGGTGAAGATGGATCTGAGTCAGAAGAGAGATGATACATCACTCACAATGGGGAAAGTATTCAGAGATGGAGAGTCAAAACTTCAATGCTGCCACTTTGACTTGATATCTAGGGCTCTGTTTTTAAATCCTAGCGAGCTGCCTCCCTGCCTACAGACAACAAACCTTTCAAGGCTGCAACCTTACTGAAATCGAACCTCATAAATGAACGGTCAGCATTGCTCTACATAGGCAGAAACCCTGCCATTACACAATTAGTGCTCCTTACATGAAGCGCATGGGATTCTAGACAATTGATTTCAATAGGGCTTGACGGTAGCATATTTCAATGCTACAATACAATAACACCATAAGAATAAATATGCATAGCACAAATGTATGCATATTCAATTGTGGTAAATATTCATAAAAACTTTTAATTAGAGGTCTGCACAGGCTTTAACATGAATTCTTGTTTACCTGACAGACAGGGTGTCTAATAAATGCGGCGGTCCTACACGAGATGCTGAAAAAAAGAGCGCAGACACATGCAATGACACAGTCGGTGTGAACAGCCCCTAACTCGTCTGTGAGTAAGAGTGCATGTGTGAAACAAGGTACGTTAAAATTAAAAAATTATATTATATACGAAATAGGGACGGGAGATGAAGATATACCATTTTGGCCATTTCTGGCACATTTCAATCAACATGATGTTAATTAATGGGTATTGTTTCTGATTAAATAATTAAATTAAATACAAATATAAATACAATTTTGGCCAAAATGAGGTATCTTCTGATCATTTGAGGAGTATAACTTTGCTGCCTAACTTTGGGAACAACCCTAACATGGGAAACGCGCCGATGCCTTAAAATGTTGCCAACAGAGGAAGCTCACTGTGTTTTGGAACAAAGAATTGATGTTCCCTGCATTCTGTTTAGCTCAAGGCATTGATGAATGTGAAATCTTTAAGCACACACGGTTTCAAAGCATTGACATTGTTTAACCAGTTATACCGGCAATACCAGTTGCAATTAACATTGACAAACCATCTAATGCATCTAATGCTATACATCTTGTCCAGCCAGGACCATATGTAGACTCAAATGTCTCAAAGTTTGAAAAATGTTAATTAAAGTTAATGATACCTGATGCCTAAAGCATGAAAGAAAAATCAATCTGCTTTCTCAGCTAGTCTTGTAGTACGTTCTTTATATTTACATTATGACTTTCTTGTCATATTTCAACAAATAAAAAATGAATACTAGTTCTGTATTATACAGTTATAATAAACAGTTTTAAGCAATGTATCTTATTAGCCTGCCGAGATGGAATCTGTGGGGGGTTTTTTGGCTCAAATGTGAGCATCCCAACCAGCCGAAAAAGCAACTTTGGCAAATAACAACATATAAATAATCTGATTATTATTAGGATTCTGGTTGCACAACAAACTGGGATTTTATTGGATTTGGTCTCTTGTAGCTTCTATTTACCCAACACATTAAGGACACGATTTTAAAAACTTTCAGCCGGTTAATTGTTATCAGCGTTTTCCACCACCTACTTGTGAATGCTGACTTTTCCAGTCATCCAGAAATCTGCAGAGCTTTCTGCAGAAACAGGTTCCATATGGGCTTGCTTATAGCATACTTTTATTAGCAGTTAGAGAGAAAGTTAGAAAAAGCTAATAATAAAGGAAAAGCTATTTTTGGTCTGGTGTTAGGCTGACTGAGGCAGACGTGTTACCTGTTTGCTCAGTTAGTGCAGGTTTAGTAAAGGGTTTAGAACAGCTGCTTAAAGAAGAGACTCCTTCTACAGGGCTGTAAGGAATGCTTGAAGACACACAGCCCGAGAGGGCCCCTCTCCATCTTTTGGCTAATGGGGAAAGGGAAGTGCAATTAATGAAAAAAATCAAACACACACCAAAATGAAAACAATAGCACCATTTGGGTCCTCAAGTAAAGGCTGCATTTTTTTAAAGAAGAGGCTGAATTCTACTAATGTTTAATAATAGAAGGTTTCAGAATTGTATATATATATATATATATATATATATATATATATATATATATATATATATAATATTTCAAACCAAAACATTTATGTAGTTCATAAGAAATATTTCTAGGCCACTAATTAAATGCAAGCAAATGTGTGCCATTGACTATGTTAATGAGTGTATGCACTGTCATTAAAGCAAAAGGGGGACACATCAAATACTTAGAAATTCTGAAATCAAGTTCACTCAAACTGCTATGATGATAAGCTACAATTTATTAACAATATATGGAACTCATATATAGTACTGTGTATCAACCAGTTACACAGTTAAAATGCTGAAAATAGGTTGAATTTGAGTTATTGGTAGTCAAACGGAGCATGGTACTCAACAATTAGCCTTTCCAAGAGTGCATAAAAACAAGCATTCATGACCGCTCAAAAAAACAAAGGTTTTCAGAGGCTGCCGGAACAAAGCTGCATTCATGACCCCATTTGCAGAGAGCCAACCTCACTGAATCTGCCCTTTCAAAAGCACAGAGCGCTTGCAACTCCACCACACACATCCCTATTTTTCCCCTTTGTACATCATTTTTGTATGGACAGATAAAAAGAAAAACAAATCCCCAATATCCTGGACAAATGAATCTGTGGTAGTCAAGAAGCTTTGCTACTCCTAGATTTTAGACCGGTTTATATAGGAATTGTTTCTATGGTTACCATCCTCTCTGGCAGCAAAACACAGAACTGAACATCTACAGTGCTGAATATAGCCACCAATACTCTGCAATTCCAACTTTACATTTACTCAAGGTCTTAAAGGAATATTCCAGGTTCAATACAAGTTAAGCTCAATCGACAGCATTTTGTGTCATATTATTGATTACCATAACAAATATTTAGACTCGTTCCTCTTTTTCTCAAAAATCAATGGAAGTGAATGGGGTCAATTTTTTGAAGGGTTTAAAGACAGAAATGTGAAGCGTATAATTTTATAAAAGCACTTACATTAATTCTTCTGTTAAAACACATATTATTTGAGCTGTAAAGTAGTTTAAATCTTAATTTTTAAGGTTTTAGGGTTTGTTGTTATTACATCGTCATGGCAACACAGTTGTAAAATTGGCTTTAACTTTACGCAGAAAAGATTAATAAGAGATTTTATCACACTAAAATCATGTTTACAGGCATATTGTTTATGTCTTGTGGCTATACTACTGAAATTAGTATTTTAACATTCAAAACTTTGCTCCATTTCACTTCCATTGTAAGTGTCTCACTGTAACCCTGAAAAAAACATGTAAAACATTTTTTTTTGTGGTAATCAACATTATACCACAAATGCTGTTGATTGAGTTTAACTCAATCTCCACTTTCTTGATCGAAGTTTTTCGAGAATAGGTCATTCCATCTAGAATCTGTTCTGAAATCAGCATACAGCTTTGTTAATGGATGATGCACATTTTGTTAATATATTAGAGAGTGTGCAAATGTTTTATGAGGTGCCAAATAAGTGTATACGTTCTGCACCAAACAGAATTCCAAATTTACACACTGTTGTCAAACAATTTTCAAACACTCCGCCCGTCGGCCATGCTCAGACAAACAGTCAGTTCCACCCCAAACTCACATCATTGCTTGAGCCAATTTTGTTATTTCCAACACAAACAGATTGCAATTTTGTTTTGTGTTAATGGTGGCACAGAAATTATCTTTTTTTTTTACATACAGAAAATTACAGGGTTTTGTTTGGCCTAGAACAGAAAAATGTTCATTGTTTCCACAGGTTTGCCACGGAAGTGTTTGCTTGTAGCTGCAAATTGTCCATTGTTGCCAAAGGTTTGCTGCAGGTTCACCACTACCAGTGAAAAGCTGCAAACTTCTGGCCAACATGTGTGGCAAATCGCAAGCTTGTTTGCATGTGAAAATAATGAGTGACAAATTTGCAGCAAGTTTGCCAGAACTCTAGACTTTTCACAATACAAACTTCACCTTTAAATTCAGTAACTTTGTGGATAACTAATTTGCTATCATTAAATGATATTATATATGTTGGCGTTCTATCAGCCATCAGCCACTCTGCTCTCTAGATATCGTACCTTGGTCCAGTTTGTAGCACAATGAGCGTTTGGCTAATTCCACCTCTGGTCTGGGGTTATCCAGCACATGTCTACACCACTGAAGAGGGCTGAAGAGAAGATGAGGAAACAGCTTGGCTTTTGGGGACACATATAACCTGGAGACATAAAAACATAAGTTGTAATTGTATTCTTTTTTGGATGTCCCATGTACTACCATAAATATATATGTACTGTATAGGTCAATGACTGTCAAGGATGGACTGTTGACCAATTATGCTGTACAATAAAATATGTTGAGGAAAAATAAATACAAAAAACAAGTATAGTCTGTGTTAAAAAGAATATTTAGGAATCATTAAAAGTCATTTTATTCCCATCTCTGACAATGAAGATGTATAATAGACATAAAGGTTATTGTTTTCATGAAGATAAAATAGTGAGTAATAGGTCTTAAGTATCTATCAGCAAATAAATGTCAATAGTTATGTTCTTTTATTTACCATATTTCTTTCATTGAATGCAAGAGTGTTGTACACAAGAGGTAAGTTATCTAATGTCCCATCACAAAGAGAGGATGGACAGATTTGGTTTATTATTAATTTCTTCCTGCAGTGTACAGACTATTTTTAGGCAATCGATGGAATAATCAAAAGAGAACTGTAAAATATATGTGAACTTTGTGTTTTACAAGCACAAGACAAAATGGCTCAAGAAAAATATGGATATTTTTCACATCACCACATGCAAGATATAGCATGGCCAATCTGTTACACTAATTAAGATAGCAGACGTGCCCTAACCTAACAATGAACCTGGAAAAATAGACTCTTTCCCAGTCTGCTCTTAAGACATTTTATGGGAACTAAATTTAAAGGGATAGTTCACCCAAAAATGAAAATTCTCTCATCATTTACTCACCCTCATGACATCCCAGATGTGTATGACTTTATTTAATCTGCTGAACACAAAGATTTTTAAAAGAATATTTCAGATCTGTAGGTCAATGCAAGTGAATGGTGACCAAAACTTTGAAGCTCCAAAAACAACATAAAGACAGCATAGAAACAATCCATACGACTCCAGTGGTTTAATCCATGTCTTCTGAAGGCATATGATACGTCTGGTTAAGAAACAGATCAATATTTAAGTGTTATTTTTACTATTAATTCAACTTCCAGTCCGATTAGACTTCCTAGTGCCATCTAGCGCCCTGAGCATGTGTCAAGCTCTAAGAAGTGCAATCGAGCTTGAAACCATGATCGCCAAGGAGACTGCTGTCAATATTTATTGCACTTTTTTTTTTCTTTTTGTACTTTTCTCATAAAAAAATCGATTAGATTACTTCAGATCATGTTGTTTAAACCACTTGAGTCGTATGGATTACTTTTATGCTGCCTTTATTAGCTTTTCGGAGCTTCAAAGTTTGGTCACCATTCACTTGCATTGTATAGACCCACAGAGCTGAAATATTCTTCTAAAAATCTTTGTGTTGAGCATAAGAAAGAAAGTCATACACATCTGGGATGACATGAGAGTGAGTAAATGATGAGAGAATTGACATTTTTGGGTGAACTGTCCCTTTAAGTTAAGAATGAAAAAGGCGAGGACAAACATGCAACACTGCATATAAATCCTTATTGGAATGAATCACACAATTGTTTACATGTTATACAGGATAAATAGCGGATAAAGTGAATGCAGATCTGAAACAGCATCAGTACCAGCAATAATCTGTCTCTCCAACGATGGGAAGAACTACATCCAGGTCTAGAATTTCAAGCTCATCCAGGACAGTACCATCATCCACATCAGCATCATTCGCTGACTGCGGGTGAAAATATGGATAGTGCTCATCTGATGTGCATAGTCCGAAAGAGGGAGAATAGGATAGGGTCGGTACTCGGGGTGAAACTGTGTAAAATAGACCGGCGTCTGGGCCAGCCGGACCTCCAAGACAGGCCGAAGATGGTGACGATAACAGACGGGCACTGGAGGTGCAATTGTTCGCAGCGTTCGCTCTCGTCCTGAGCTGTTGGTTTTGTCTTTCCAATTTCCGGACGAGTTCCTGAAGCTTTTTCACCTCCAGCTCTGCGTTCATTATTTTACTGTTGCCATTGACGTCCGTCATCATTTGGGGGTTGAACAATAGTCCGTCCATTGAAGAATAAAAGCATATAAAAAGTGGTGTTGTTTACCCTGTATGCCCACGCTTGCACTGCTTTCAGTCGGGTTACATGCTTCATTCAGATGCGATGTGTGCTGCTCATGCCAGCCTCTGTCTCCACCCCCTAGCTTCAAAACACAACACCACCACTGCACACATTACAAGACAACAACAATTCACAATACAAAAACTATATTCACCATTCATTTATCATATTGAGAAGCGAACTTTTTATAATGTAAGCCCATAAAATCTTTTGTCTTTTGGAGTGTCTTAACTATCTGAAGCAGGAATATTTACATCACAAAGGGGGGATAAAACAATCTTTCTTTGACTCCCAAAATGATGTAATTTTTAGAGAGCATATCTGCCCATTACAAGAAGGTAATAGAAATGGTAACTGAGATACTTAATGTATAACCACTGCTGTCCCTTTGCTGAATTAAAGGTGCACTCGTTCATTTTTTGCTCATTAAAAATGTTTCACTCCTAAAGAAATTAATTGTAATTATAAAACATATGTATAAAATCAAGAGCACTCACAAGAGATAAACACTCTAGTCATATCAGTAGCCTTATAAAAGCTGTTTTATTCTACATGGAAAGGGTCCCCTCATGGGGGCTGCCATGTTGAGATCACATGACCAGCCGATTACTAAATGCTTAATCTCCTTAATCACCTTGTTATCTGATACATTAATGCATGGGTTAAATTAACCATAGCTAACAGTAAATAGTGAATTTCTACCATGAAAACTGCTGTGTTTGAATGATGCTGTATCCAGGCCCCTAGGTGTCAGTGTAAGCCCAAGATCACATATATATAAAAAAAAAATACTGAGTGCACCTTTAAATAAAACTACAATTATGCAAGACAATAACAAATGTGCTGTTTGTTCCAAGTAGGCATAGGGGCCTCCAAAAGAGTGTGGGTCATCTCCAGAAGGGGCGGGGTAACTCCAGAAGGGGGTTTGGCCAACTCCAAGAGGGGGCAACACTTCTACACATGGTAAGGGGCTCTGAATGTCTTTGCTAGTGTTTTCGAGCTTTTTTTTCCTTCTGAATATTAACACAGTTATGATTTTGATGGCAGACCAATAGCACGATTATGAGTGTGAAATTGTTGCAGTGGGGTAAAGTTATGAATATCAAATTTAAAACTAACTTGTGCTTGATAATTCTGTTATTCATATATTTAAGTACATAATTCTGAATAACTTATATTTCAGACAAAATTGGCCAGTTAGGTCACCTGCACCAGCGTAGTAAAAGAAGCCAAAGCAACACGCACAACTCGCTCTCTTCAGTGCTTATGTTTCGAACAAGTTGTGTTTCATTCACGAGCAAATCAGTGTTTTGAATGAATCTTTTCGGTAAACAAATCATTCTTGTTCACTCCCATTGTTTTGGTGGAGAACGACTCCTTTTTTAATGAATCAGCTGAGTCAATGATTCAATGACTCACTCATTACACAAAAGATGCTCGGCTGTCGCCACCTACATGCGTAAAGATCAAAGTGAACAATAAATCAAAATCCTCACCACTATTTTGCAGAGTGATACAAACAGTGAAACTTTGCAGTATTGTTATTCACTAAATTTCAGCACTCTTGGAACACTTTGGCGAATGAAATTAAAAGACAAGAACTACTGTATCTGTTGTCCATTTTATTCTATTCTATTGTTGTAAAAAATCCCCTAATACACGCATGCGCGAGGTGAAGCAGTCTGTTTAGCTGTTGGTTTCACTTCGGCGGCTTCATTGCAAAGGAATTACACAATCTCCTGGCCTCTTGTGAATTTGTTTAAAAAAGCCTGTTTGCCTTTGTGTGGTGTTGCTCTGCATTCATTACCAAAAACCTTACACACACCTCACATACACATTCTTTCCTCACAAAAAAACATTTGGACTTTTCTCTGAAGTAGCTGCCCTTCTTTCTAACTTTCACTATTGTTCATTTTACTGAATCATTCACTGTCTATTACTCAACAAATATGTGTGATTGAGTGAACTTAAAGGATTAGTTCACCCAAAAAGTTATATTCGCTCATCATTTACTCACCCTCATGCCATCCTAGATGTGTATGACTTTCTATCATCCGCTGAACTCAAATTAGATTTTTTTGAAGAATTTCTCAGCTGTTTTGGTCCATACAATGTATGTTAATTGGTAGCTCCAAAAAAAATCACATAAATCAGCATAAAAGTAATCCAGACGACTCCAATTGTTAAATCCATGTCTTCAGAAGTGATATGATAGGTGTGGGTCAGAAACAGATGTATATTTAAGCTTTTTTACACTATAAATTCTTATCCCTGCTCAGTTAATCTCCACTTTAACTTTCAAATTTAACTTCTTCTTCTTGTATTTTTGTGATTCTCATTCGTCATGTATATCGCCTCTAATGAGCAATGACCAACGGCTGATAGAATGGCTGGAAGGGCAGCCTGTCCTGTGTCATTGTACAGCAGAGATAGTTTTTAATTCGTTTTTAATCTGTTTTATCCTCCTTAGACCTCCGCGTGACTGCTGTGTGCATTTTCAATTTCTCTTATTCATTTGTAACTAGTAGCACCTAAAAAACAAACACAAATTTGTTTACATTTTTTTGAATTCTAAAGCAAATAGTTTTCCTAAAAATGTATGTCCACACACGTGGACAGTGGGACAAAGTTGTGAAATTTTAAGTAATACCAAGCTATAGAAAGTCTATAAAGCTGAATAAATATTTTTGATTCAAAGTAATGGCCAGCATCATCAAATCAATGACAACCATGTAAAAAATAAAAGTTTGCAATATATAATTCTGAATTTATGTATAGATTACCATTATCCCATGTCTGCCAAACATGTTGAGTAGTGCAAACATCATCTGCAGCCTAAAACTGAACTTTTGATTGGATTTTAGGAGTGAATGTGTAACCAGCCTTGCTCGACCCACTTTGAGCGTTATTCGAAACAGAGATCCCCGGCATGGGAGGTGGGCGTGCTAATGAGGAGGCTAAAGGCTACATCCTCTAGCATCAGTCGCTAGTGTGCCTCTTGAGTCTAGGGGAGTGAGGTTTACACATACCGCACAGCTATCACGTACCAACTGGCTCCTGTTACACTCACCCCCTAAACCTCATTCCCATCCGGGTCACAGCACCACTGTAACCAATCCTGCTTGACCCGCTCCGAACGGGTTTCGAACCGGCTTGGGAGGCGGGTGCGTTAACGAGGATGCTATCACGTACCAGCTGTCTCCCTTTACAAATGCACTTACATAAAAAGGTATAGGATGCGTCCTTGCTCTGTTGATCCCTATTTAGTGAATGACTTAACCTCCAGTGTGCTATCTGTCTGCACTGGTCTCAGAACAGTTCGAATTCCATTTAAAGCCTCTGAAAGCCACATTTTACAGCTTTTGCATGAATACATTTATTCTCAGTGTGAAAATGCATAGTTGAAGTAATAGTTCACCAAAAAAAAAAAAAAAATGTAATTCTAATTATTTACTCACTCTCATGAAATCCCAGGTTTGTATGACTTTCTTTCTTCACTAGAACACATTTGAAGAAAAATATCTCATGATTTCTCTTTTAGAGCTCCAAAAATCACAAACAGTCAGCATAAACGTCATCATACGACACCAATACAGTTACTTATATTTTGTATTTTAAATATGTAACCCTGTGTAATTCATTTAAATTATGCTTTGCGTATAGCAAAGCCAAAATACAACGTCCACACATGTGGACGCGGGGTGGCACAAGGTTCATTTTTAGAAACTGCGTTCTCCAGAAGCTACGGAGATAGGGTGTGCTTGTCCTTCTCAAAGCTCACGGCACATCTCCAGAGTATTGCATTTATAATAACAACTAGATTTGGTCTATATTTTTTTGTTTGATTTAAAACTGAAGTGTGTAATTTTTTCAAGGTACATTTTTATTTCTTATCCCAGCTTAATATATAGAGACAACTAGAAGTAAGCTATTTTTTGGTTGATTTTCTCAAAAAACTGTAAACACTGTGTCTTAGTGACACTAGAAAAAGTCCTCGTTCAGCCTGACACAACAACATTGACTTCACCAATGGCATAAGTGGGGTCTGGGACTAACATTTGTTCAATCAACAGCATTGAACAGATTGAAAACAGTGTTTATTTTTGCAATTCATGTTTGGTTTTGCCCAAATTACACACTTGATTTTAAAGCCAAGCATGTGATTTAATTGAGTACTTATATATATTTAATAAAATACAATATTATTGTTTAGTTTCATGTGAAATTGAGTAAATAGTGCTAAATAAGTGTTTGTTATTATTATTATTAGCAATTTTATGTTTGTTATTTACTATATTAAATTGTGTGATAAATCTGCATTGTATCAGCCTAACGGTAACCCTGCTGTCTGGATATCTGCATTAAAAAACCCATATCGGTCAGCCTGTAATATATATAAAATTGGTACTTTTATTCACCAAAGTGGCATTCAGCTGATCACAATTTATAGTCAGGACATTAATAATGTGACAAATTGGTCTTACAATTTGAAAACAATGCTTAGAACTTCTTAAACTACTTCAAAGAGTTCTCATCAAAATGTCCTCCATGTGCAGCAATGACAGCTTTGCAGATCCTTGATATTCTAGCTGTCAGTTTGTCCAGATACTCAGGAGACATTTCACCCCACACTTCCTGTAGCACTTGCCATAGATGTGGCTGTCTCGTCGGGCACTTCTCACACAACTTACAGTCTATCTGATCCCACAAAAGCTCAATGGGCTTAAGATCCATAACACTCTTTTCCAATTATCTGTTGTCCAATGTCTGTGTTTCTTTACCCACTCTAACCTTTTCTTTTTGTTTTTCTTTTTCAAAAGTGCCTTTTTCTTTGCAATTCTTCCCATAAGTCCTGCACCCCTGAGTCTTCTCTTTACTGTTGTACATGAAACTGGTGTTGAGCGGGTAGAATTCAATGAAGCTGTCAGCTGAGGACACGTGCAGCATCTATTTCTCAAACTAGAGACTCTGATGTACTTATCCTCTTGTTTAGTTGTACATCTGGACCTTCCACATCTCTTATGTCCTTGTTAGAGCCAGTTGCAGCAATGATTGACTGACGGGTTTCTAGAGAAAACTGTTTATTTTTTGCCATTTTTGGCAAAAAAGATTTCTAATATTGACCTTAAGACATCTCAGCTCAAAAACAAACACAAAGACAGTGGTAAGCTTCATTTAATGAACCAAATAGTTTTCGATTGTGTTTGATACAGTATAATGGCAAGTGATTTTCTTGTGCCAAATTATCAATTTAGCATGATTACTCAATGATAAGGTGTTGGAGTGATGGCTGCTGAAAATTGGGCCTGTCTAGATTTGATCAAAAATTACTATTTTCAAATAGTGATGGTGCTGTTTTTTTACATCAGTAATGTCCTGACTATATTTTGTGATCAGCTGAATGCCACTTTGGTGAACTAAAGTACCAATTTCCTCCCGAAACAGCAAAATGAACATTATTCCAAACTTTTGGCCACCAGTGTGCATATATACTGGACTAATGACAGTGTGGTACACTAATGATGTACTGTATACCATACTATTGATGTGCTATATAGTTGATGTCTAAATGTTATATTTCAGGATTCTTGTCTATGAAGAACAGGGGTTGGTGTGTTTAATGGCTAGTCTTAAATTAAAAGACACTGATGAAAGGTGAGGAGTGGCAATCCTGAGAGAACATTTTTACATATGTTTTGCATATATAGTTATATGTTTTATAATAAAGTGACTAAGCTTGTCAATTTTCTGGTATACCTTATTCTATAAATACTTCCTTAAATTAAATCTCAAGCATTAGCGTTATAGAGTTTCAAAGGAACTGCATAAAAGGATTAACCAAACAATACTCTGGAATGACACTCAAGATCTTAACAATTAAAAAAAATAAACTGAAAACAACACTTCTGAATGTTTTCATATCATAGACATTAAACCTTTATTAAAATAACACAAGTGACAAGAAACTGGAACAAATCAACTCTAATATTACTCATATTTATCATATGCATTATATCACATTCATCATACATGAGATGATAAGACAATTCTTTAATTAAAATATTATTAATATATTGGCAGTTAAATGAGATACATATCACATCAGTAGGAAATGATAACCATCAATGCACTTCATTTATCTGACATAAGACCACCACCAAAACGGTTTAAATGTACTGTAGATGACATGGGGTTCACATTAAACCCATGAAAATGTTCCGGTCTAGGCTGTCTAAATATTTGGTAAATCGTTTTCTTTTATTTGACTTCATTAATGGTCAACGTTTCAGCGATGCCACTTGCCTGTAAAACAAACATATATGTTCATTTAGAAACCATATTGTGTACTGTTTCAAAATGCTGAGGAGCGTAGTGAAATCTGTCTTACCCTTGGTGACACCAAAGCAGCTTTCACAGTGAACAGAGCGATTGTAGACCCACAAGCTGTCTCCTGCCTTCAGATGTCCAAGGGAAGCATGGCATACCTCACACTAGACAGACAGTCGGTTCAGTAACAATATAGCTAACACAGACCATTTTTGGCACTATTTGTAATACCTTTCATTTATAATGTAAATAATACTTTGTAATTAGATAATACTTTGAAAATGTTTCATATTCATATTATTTTACATAGATATTGGATATATACTTATTAACAACAGTTATTATAATGTGCCACATATTTCAAAGAGTTTTGAAAAGTAACTAACCTTGAAACAACTTGCATGACAGTTTATACTCATGTCATCCAGGATCATCTTTTCTGAATTGTACATGTTTTTATGGCAGAATGTACAAAGGTCTCTCTCATTGACTTTCCTACAATAAAGTATGCATTTTACATGTGCACTACACGTTGTATTGAAATCAGTGCTGGCATTATTAATAACAGTTAGTCATACTTCTCAGGTGATGTGTATACTGTTGTAGTGGTTTTTGATGTAAGGGTGTTGGACAGGTTATCACTAGGCCTGCAAAACACACGTATAACATAAGTCTACAAAACTTGTAAAATCACATTAGTAATAGTTTTACTAGCATTTAAGGAATAGTTCACCCAAAAATTGTATGGAAAACCAAAAAGTGATTAATTTAAAGAATATCTTGGCCCCTTTTTTCTAAATGATGAGAGTAAATGGGGGCCTGGGCAGCTCAGCGACTATTGACGCTGACTAGCACCCCTGGAGTCGCGAGTTCGAATCCAGGGTGTGCTGAGTGAATCCAGCCAGGTCTCCTAAGCAACTAATTGGCCCGGTTGCTAGGGTGGGTAGAGTCATGTTGGGTTAACCTCCTCGTGGTCGCTATAATGTGGTTCACGCTCTCAGTGTGGCACGTGGTGAAGTGTGCATGGATTCTGCGGAGAATAGCGTGAAGCCTCCACACGTGCTATGTCTCCACGGTAATGCACTCAACAAGTCACAATATAAGATACACGGATTGACAGTTTCAGACATGGAGGCACCTGAGATTTGTCCTCCGCCACCCGGATTGAGGCGAGTCAACACACCACCACGAGGACTTAGAGTGCATTGGGAATTGGCCATTCCAAATTGGGGAGAAAAAAAAACAAATATGAGAGTAAATGAGGACTGGGGTAGTCAAGCTTCAAAATGACAAAAACACTATTAAAACACCACAAAACTCATACACTAAGTCTTGTGAAGCCATACGTAGCTTTTGTGCGAGGAACACACCAAAATGTAAGCCGTTATTCACTCTAAAATCAAATATGGCGCCATGGACATCAATTATGTCTGCTCACGAGAACCAAAGACAAATGGCATAAATAGTCAATCACCATTTTTGTAGTCCATCTAATTTTTGCCGTCCATTTTAGAGTTTAGGTTTAGAGAAAGATTACATTTAAACGTACATTTTGCTTTGTTCCTCACACAATGATATTGCATACCTTCAAAGGACTTGTTTGTTGCTTTTGTCATTTTGAAGCTTGACATCCCCAGTCAAGCTTCAGTATATGAAACATATAGGATATTCTTGAAAGCAATAAAGGATATAATAAAATATATTATTTCAAAATCCACCTTTTGTGTTCCATGGTAGAGATAAAGTAGTCCAAAATCTTTTTAGAATTTTTTGGTGAACTGTTCCTTTAACAAAATGAAAATATGTCTGAATATCTGGTACTGAACCTGCTCTCCGTGTATGATGTCCTGGAGTAAGAAGGACTTGCGACACTAGTCCACTCATTTCTATGCATTTAAAAAAAGATAGACACATGTATTAAACAACAAATATGTGTCAGACAAAGATTCTGAAATGAGAACATTTTTCCTACCTGTCGCTTGTGGAGTAGACCGTCCTGATGGATTTGGAGACAGTTATATCTTCCCCACGACTGTGAGAATGATACAAGTTCATTATAAGACAAATACTGCTTAACCTTGAGATGTAAGCTCTAATGGAAAGTTGCAAGCTTCCGACAGATGAAATAAGTATGTACACCTGCTTTTGGGCTTACTCCGATGGTCGTAAGACTGGTAAAACTACTTAAAGGCAGTGGTAAATGTCAAACTCACCACCAATGCATTCACACCTTATAAATATGCAAACGCAACATACCTGCTGTCATAATTGGTAGAAGTTGTCTTTATTGATGTTGGTATGAGAGTGTCAAATAGTTGATCCTCAGTGCTGTAGAAAAGAATTTAGTCAATGAGTTGCCCTATCGTAATTTTGCTAAAAAGCGTTTGCTGGGATTATACACTGTAAAAAATGTGCTTTATAAAGTCCAAACTGTTATTTAGTATAAACAAAATAGACAAAATATAGACAAAATAAAGTCTATATTGCAGGTTATCACTTTTTACATAGAATCTACTGACACGTTGATGCTAATATTGTGTTGGGAATAAACTTTCATGTTCACACCTCTTTGTGGATTGGATTGAGTAGGATGTCATTTTAGTTGGTGAAACTTCCTCCTTGTAGGTTTTGATGCTGTAAATGAAATTTGAGAGGTTAAGAGAGTTGACACATTTTCTTCAGGTTATAGACAGCAGCCCAAAGCATAGTTTACAGTACCTTGTGGTGGTCTTGACAGGTGTGCTTGGCCTAGACAAAAGCATTTTTTATTTAATGTTCATACACATACACAAAAAGCAAAATAACAAAACAGCTTTGAGAGGTGTTAGAATGATATATTCTATAACACTCACACATCAATGGTTTCCTTTGATGATTTCACCATAACTACTTCAGTCTTGTAGTCACTTTTGGGACAGATAACAGATATGTGCAGTGAGAAAGATTTTGGTTTCTGAATGTATATTCGCCTTTGGTTGCACTGCATTATTGATACATGACATTTTTTAATTTTTACTATAAAACAGGTTAAGACATTAAACGTTGTGGGATTACAGAAGTACAAAAGTCAAATATTTGGCAGACATAATACTGTAAATTAGCACGTATTTGCCATTGACATTTTATAGTTATGCCATATCCTTTATTACATCCTTAATTATATAAAACAAAAACATCCTTCAAGTATATTTTCTATATATTAATACGGGGGCTGTAAAGTTTCAAAATGACAAGAAAAAGCACAATAATTGCCATTGGACTATTTGCCATCAACTGATTGTTTTTAAGTTTTTTTTTAATGTAAATATAAAGCTCACCACAAATAGATTTACACCTATAAATATGTAAAAGTGCATTAGTTATTATGAACTAACAATGAACAATATATTTTGACAGCATTTATTAATCTGTGTTAAAATATCAAATTGTTCATTGTGAGTTAATATTAGTTCGTAGGTAGCGCATTAAGTTGCGTCAAAAATATACGTTTTGATTTTAAAAATGTATTTATGCATGTTGAAATTAACATGAACTAATAGTAATAAAAACTGTAAAATTATTGTTCGTTGTTTGTTCATGTTAACTAATGGAACATTATTGTAAAGTGTTGCTGTACAAGCAACGTACCTGCTTTCAGGTTTGGAATAGGTCGTCTTGATTGACGCTGGTATGAGAGTGTCAAACAGTTGATCCTCAGTGCTGTGGAAAATCATCAAGTCAATGATTTGACTTCTTTATATGACAAACAAAATATTTGCTGGGATTAATCCTTTAAATTGCCACCTCTTTGTGGAGCGGACAGAGTAGGATGTTGTTTTAGATGGTGAAACTTCCTCCTTGTTGGTGTAAGTTTTGATGCTGTAAATAAAATAGTTAAAAGATTAAGAAATAACTGCCACATGTTATTTAGTAATCCAAAAGCAACAGTAATTGGTTACTCTACCTTGTGGTAGTCTTAAGGGGTGAGCTTGCTCTAGACAAAAAGATGTATAGGTGCAGTGTTAATACACATACAAAATAAAATAATATAAGAAATATATACAGTACTGGGCAAAAGTCTTTGGCACATAAGATTTGAAAAGCATTTGTCTTAAGATGGTTATTTATATCTTCAGCTTTAGGGTGTCAATAGGAAATATACATGTTAGACTCCCAAACATTCCTTTTGCAAATAGAAAAGACTGGAATAGAAGAACAGGGAGCCCTGCAACAGATGTCATGGCCACAGCAGAGCCCCCCACTGAACATTGTGTCAGTCTGGGATTACTTGAAGAGACAGAACTAATTTAGCCTAAACAGATAGAAGAACTGTGGTGAATTCTCCAAAAAGCTTGGAACATGGAAGTGCCTAAAAGATTTGCACAGTACTGTATATGTCATTATACATATATATTTAGATTAGATCAGAGGTTCTCAAACTTGTTTTGCTCAGGACACAGATTTTACATTGGACATTGTGTGGCGAATGGCAACCCAACACATTACCAGATTTATTTATCACACAAAAGTAAAATAATGCCATTGAAATCAATCAATCAATCAATTGTTATAAATATTACCATGAAACATACACCCGGACCCAGGGCCGGCGATTGCTATAGGCGAACTAGGCGGTTGCCTAGGGCAACAAATGTGTTGAGGGCGCGGGCGCCCTCTAGGGTCGCTGTTATGTTACAAATGGGGGGTGCAAAACTCAATCTCGCCTAGGGCAACCAAAGGGCTAGAGCCGGCCCTGCCCGGACCAACACCTAAACATGATCAAGCGGGACCAACCCAAGAAAAATTATCAAGGAGGAGCTCCCCCTGGTCTGACAAAGAGATAAGCAGTTGCCCTCCCTAAAGTTTCAAATTCCCCCTTCAAAGATCACATCCTAGTACTGCTGCTGCCATGAAATGCAGAGGCCCGACCAAATGCTTACATTGGCTGAATAAGAAAATTGACCATTTCGTAAAAGCACAAACAACAGCAGAAGTGTGATTTCTCCTGATGTACATGACCAAACATTCTATTAGTTTATGCCATAATACCAATTGACAGATGAACTTGTGCCAAACACTTTAGTTTGACTGGACACACAGAATTCAACATCAACAACAAAAGATATGGGAAGTGTTTTTCCATTCTCCTCCTCCGTTTAAAAGTTCTAACGTCTAACTCTGCTTGATTATATGGTTAGTTGCTCTTTATTGTTTGCATCCAGCATTGTTTCTTTCCCCCTGCTATTCACAACCTTATGAGAACAGGCTTGCTCTGTAGAGACAGACCAGTTGAGAACCACTTGGTTAGATTATCCAATCTATAACACTCACTCATCAATAGTGTCCTTTGATGACTTCACTGTAACGACTTCAGTCTTGTAGTCACTTTAGGGACAGAGAACATATGTGTAATGAGACGTACATTTAAGTCCATTTCCTCTTTGGTTACTCTATATTATTTTTTCAGTATTTATTAGATATTTCCAGAAAGGTTTCGACATGAAAAGTTGTGTGATTATTGAATACACTGGCATTCTGAGGCTGAGATTGGAATAATCGTTCAAATTTCCACCTTTTTGTGGATTGGATGGAGTGAGATGTTGTTTTGGCTGGGGAAACTTCCTCTTTGGTGTAAGTTTTGACGCTAGAAATGAAATTGTTAAGAAGAGATTAGCCACATTTTCAGGGGAAATAAATCTGTAAGCAAGATGGATGTGGTTTCTGTACCTTGTGGTGGTCTTGGCTGGTGCAGTTGGTCTAGACAGAAAGCAATACTGATGTAAACATACACAAAATATTGAATTATGAGAATTAATTTTCAGTGTTTCTATAACACTCACCCATCAATAGTGTCCTTTGATGACTTCACTGTAACGTCTTCAGTCTTGTAGTCACTTTAGGGATAGATGACATATACAGCATGTACAGTGAGCAACATTTCCATTATGTTGGCTGTTTAACTTTGTAGGTCTCAGCAAGAATTATGTCAAAATGAAAAATGCATGTTGAATTGAGCTGATTTACCCAGAATTCCTCATTAAAACTGGCTTGTGTCGTTCACTGAACATTGCAGACCTGCTATTCACTACATCTTTACTGAGAATAAAAAGACAAGACAACAGTTCAGAATAGTTGCCAAAATTGTAATGATAAACCTTGTTGTTTGAAATATGCCTTGTGCTTCACAATATCCATTCAGTGTCTCACCTGGTTGTGGTGACAATTGTCTCAGTTATCTTTGTACCATCTTTGAGTGTTGTAGCTGCAGTGCTGAAAGAGAGGTATTATTATTTGTAATAAGCTGGTCTTTATTTAGTCAGTTATTTAACCAAGTGCACTGTGAAACATTTTAGTGTGAGTTTACAGTATATTCGTGGCTACTAGTTGCATGACTTTCACAGTATATTTTATTGTAATATGTTTAACAATTTTTTCAAATTAAAACAACCGTATACTGTTACTTCACAGTGAACAGAACCAATAAATGAGTGTAATTTAGTAGTGCTGTGTTGTAGAATCAGAATGATCATCTGTATTTTTTTAATCTACATTATCACCATAGTTGAGATTGTACAGGTACGGTGAGTGTTGATATCGGTGCGTGCCTGTTTGACAGTTTTTATAAAAGTTTGTGAGATATAATACCAATCATATCATAGACATTAGCAATTGATTGATACATTGTTCGTTTAATATGATACTATTCCTTTACCTTCATATGCAACATATAGTGTAATCAACACATCATGGTCTGACATATCACAAAATTGACAAAATTTTTCCATAAATCTCAGTACAATAATCGGCGGTCTTAAACACATTTGCTCCAACTGGGACAAAATTCATCAGAATTGAATAAGACGAGGTCCCATTCAAAGGGAACACTAAACACCGTAATGGTGACTTCAAATGAAACATAATTTTCCCATAATGCAGTGTGATTATTCTGATTTCTTTTTTCACAGTAATTTGTTGTGTGTCAGAAAATGATCTAGCCTGCATTGGTTTTACAGTAAAATATTGAAAACAGTATTTTACTGTAAGAATTTACTGTTAACCCTTTTTTACAGTGTGAGTCATAGAGGATTTACCTTGTCTTGGGCACTGTTTTGACTGTTGTTTTAGTTCCTGTGGTTCTGTAGGGTTGGGTAGGGAAGAGAATTTAGCTCTTAACATTGTTTCAATTCCAACCATTTTTCACCTTGTAAAATTGTTTTCAAAGGCAGGTTTTATATATTTAAACAGCTAAGATTGGTGATATACTATTGAAGGCTTATCACAAAGCAATTTTAGTCTCTAAATTAAAGTCAGTTTCATCTTTGGGCTATCAGATATAACAAATTAATTACCACTTTACCCCCCCCCCCCCCCACCCCCCCATTTTTTTTTTTTACTGTCAAAGAAGTTTGGACTAGAAAGATTGCATCTGCTTGGTTCACAATTTTTTGTGACCCACTCAAAAAAATATTATTGCCTATTTTTAAGATTTAGGTATTTCAATTTCATAAAAATTCTAATTGAATTGTGTAATGCTTAGCGAAATTGTAAAAAAAAAAATATTTTATTGACGATAATACGTTACATTCTTGCGTTCAAAACACTCGAAGGAGCGCAACAGCGATCTAAGGGATCTCAAGATATTTCAAGATTGAGTATTAAACTATATTTAACTCGACACAGTGACCTAAACATTTTATGTTTATGATGCAACAAACCCGAGATGTCTGATGCAGGTGTACATTTACGGGTCCTTAAACAAGCCCTCATAATAAATCTAGAACTGATTGACAAATTCACTTGTGAAATGGATTGCTGTGAACTGTATGCCAATGATTGACTTATGATCAATAATATGGTAGTAAACAATACATTGTATTCTAAAGCTGATTTTTGTATCGTCTTATCAATGATTAACTCTTCTGCTACAATAATGTAATGCATTTTAATAATCTGAATATTTATATATATATATATATATAAAAAAATTAAATATTTAAATATAACTATGTATAATTATATATTGATATAAATATGTATAATCATTATTTATTGAGTTATTGTTATATGAGGGGCTTTCTCAGCAAATATTTGTATATGCGATTAATCGCGATTAATTAATCGGGACACCATGTAATTCATTCAATTGAAAATTTTAATCGATTGACAGCCCTAATTATTAGGTATCATGAACAGACAAATAACAATATATTTGCTTCGTGTTAGTTTTTTCTCCCCTTTTTCTCCTCAATTTGGAATGGCCAATTCCCAATGCACTCGAAGTCCTCATGGTGGCGTAGTGACTCGTCTCAATCCCTGTGGTGGAGGACGAATCTCAGTTGCCTCTGCGTCTGAGACTGCCAATCCGCGTATTTTATCACTTGGCTTGTTGAGCGTGTTATTGCGGAGACATAGGGCATGTGGAGGCTCACACTATTCTCCACAGCATCCACGCACAACTCACCACGCGCCCCAACTAGAGCAAACACCATTATGGCGACCACAAGGAGGTTACCCCATGTGACTCTAAGTATTCTTCATTTTTAGATCATGTTAACTAATGTTAATAAATGGAAACTTATTGTAAAGTGTTACTGTTTATTTTTCATACTATATTGGCAAAATTGTCTTTTTTGTTTTAAGCATAAATCTAACACAATATAATGAGTTTTATGCTTTAAACAAGAAAAATATAAATTTGCTTAATTTAAGATGCATTTTGTTTATCTTGTTTTAAGGATATTTAGATATTTTTATGGCAAACAAATAAAAATACTGGTTAAGATTTTATTTTTCAGTGTATATTTCTATAACACTCACTCATCAATAGTGTCCTTTGATGACTTCACTGTAACGACTTCAGTCTTGTAGTCACTTTAGGGACAGAGAACATATGTGTAATGAGACGTACATTTAAGTCCATTTCCTCTTTGGTTACTCTATATTATTTTTTCAATATTTATTAGATATTTCCAGAAAGGTTTCGACATGAAAAGTTGTGTGATTATTGAATACACTGGCATTCTGAGGCTGAGACTGAAATAATCGTTCAAATTTCCACCTTTTTGTGGATTGGATGGAGTGAGATGTTGTTTTGGCTGGGGAAACTTCCTCTTTGGTGTAAGTTTTGACGCTAGAAATGAAATTGTTAAGAAGAGATTAGCCACATTTTCAGGGGAAATAAATCTGTAAGCAAGATGGATGTGGTTTCTGTACCTTGTGGTGGTCTTGGCTGGTGCGGTTGGTCTAGACAGAAAGCAATACTGATGTAAACATACACAAAATATTGAATTATGAGAATTAATTTTCAGTGTTTCTATAACACTCACCCATCAATAGTGTCCTTTGATGACTTCACTGTAACGTCTTCAGTCTTGTAGTCACTTTAGGGATAGATGACATATACAGCATGTACAGTGAGCAACATTTCCATTATGTTGGCTGTTTAACTTTGTAGGTCTCAGCAAGAATTATGTCAAAATGAAAAATGCATGTTGAATTGAGCTGATTTACCCAGAATTCCTCATTAAAACTGGCTTGTGTCGTTCACTGAACATTGCAGACCTGCTATTCACTACATCTTTACTGAGAATAAAAAGACAAGACAACAGTTCAGAATAGTTGCCAAAATTGTAATGATAAACCTTGTTGTTTGAAATATGCCTTGTGCTTCACAATATCCATTCAGTGTCTCACCTGGTTGTGGTGACAGTTGTCTCAGTTATCTTTGTACCATCTTTGAGTGTTGTAGCTGCAGTGCTGAAAGAGAGGTATTATTATTTGTAATAAGCTGGTCTTTATTTAGTCAGTTATTTAACCAAGTGCACTGTGAAACATTTTAGTGTGAGTTTACAGTATATTCGTGGCTACTAGTTGCATGACTTTCACAGTATATTTTATTGTAATATGTTTAACAATTTTTTCAAATTAAAACAACCGTATACTGTTACTTCACAGTGAACAGAACCAATAAATGAGTGTAATTTAGTAGTGCTGTGTTGTAGAATCAGAATGATCATCTGTATTTTTTTAATCTACATTATCACCATAGTTGAGATTGTACAGGTACGGTGAGTGTTGATATCGGTGCGTGCCTGTTTGACAGTTTTTATAAAAGTTTGTGAGATATAATACCAATCATATCATAGACATTAGCAATTGATTGATACATTGTTCGTTTAATATGATACTATTCCTTTACCTTCATATGCAACATATAGTGTAATCAACACATCATGGTCTGACATATCACAAAATTGACAAAATTTTTCCATAAATCTCAGTACAATAATCGGCGGTCTTAAACACATTTGCTCCAACTGGGACAAAATTCATCAGAATTGAATAAGACGAGGTCCCATTCAAAGGGAACACTAAACACCGTAATGGTGACTTCAAATGAAACATAATTTTCCCATAATGCAGTGTGATTATTCTGATTTCTTTTTTCACAGTAATTTGTTGTGTTGTGACAGAAAATGATCTAGCCTGCATTGGTTTTACAGTAAAATATTGAAAACAGTATTTTACTGTAAGAATTTACTGTTAACCCTTTTTTACAGTGTGAGTCATAGAGGATTTACCTTGTCTTGGGCACTGTTTTGACTGTTGTTTTAGTTCCTGTGGTTCTGTAGGGTTGGGTAGGGAAGAGAATTTAGCTCTTAACATTGTTTCAATTCCAACCATTTTTCACCTTGTAAAATTGTTTTCAAAGGCAGGTTTTATATATTTAAACAGCTAAGATTGGTGATATACTATTGAAGGCTTATCACAAAGCAATTTTAGTCTCTAAATTAAAGTCAGTTTCATCTTTGGGCTATCAGATATAACAAATTAATTACCACTTTATTGTTTTTTACCACTAATTAATTACCACTTTATTGTCCCCCCCCAAAAAAATCATTTTTACTGTCAGAGAGGTTTAGACTAGAAAAATTGCATCTGCTTGTGACCCACTCAAAAAAATATTTTTGCCTATTTTCAAGATTTAGGTATTTCAATTTTATAACAAAATTCTTATTCAATTTCATAAAAATTCAAATTGAATTGTGTAATGCTTAGCAAAATTAAAACTTTTTTTTATTTTATTCAAGATTACTTAATTGGATTGAATGGATTTTTGTTATGAAATTAAAATGCATAAATCTTAAAAAAAAAAAAATTCAGTCCACTTTGAAAATCTGTGATTTTAAATCATTTAAACCTGAAAATAAAAAGAATGTTTGTTTTTTTTTTATTAAAAAAAATAATAAAAGAAAGATGAGACATAATGTAAAATGATTAAGAAATATTTAAGATTCTGTATTTTGTCAAGTGCACTAATAAAATGTAATCATATTTGTGACATTGACCATCTTACTGTCAATTGAATGTGTGTTTCCATTGAAGCACACAAGATGCTCTTTGGAACATTATAAATCATGCTGGAATAACATGGATCATCCGGTTTTACACAAACTTGTGGACTGCAGCTCGAGTGCATGCTGTCATGTAAGCAAACATGGACATAAGGGAATCCTGAAATTTGCCTTTTAACTCAAATTGCTTTGCTGATAGTATGATATAAAAATACATTTACATCAAATTAGAGAAATGCAAAATAGAAGCATTTTTACTTGTGGTATGAGACTTTGGACCCCACTATATAATGTCTAAATCTAAATAATGCATACAATTTTAAAATAAGGAATCTGTGACTGATGTCAATATTTTACCTGCTTTCATTCAGCTTGTCCTGGCTCCCACCAAATCTAAACATTGAAAAATATTTACGTGAGACCGGAACAATTTCTTCCAGTACACCATACTGTTTTTTACTGTAGAATCTGGTGCTTTCAAACCATGGTAATATGAACTGTATGAACGTGGGTTTTTTAGTTAGCAGTAGTGTAATTATTACCTTTTAGTGAGAGCATGAACAGAACCTGATGAAGTGGTGATGGTGGTGGTTTTGCTCTCGGTTTTGCTAGTTTTACTCTCTGTAGGGCTGTTATCCAAAAAAAATGATTAATTAATAAATGTTTTTTTTTTTACAAATCAGTGTCTAAACTTTACATTACAATATCTGAAAACTTTTAGAGATTTTATTTGACTGTCTAAAACAAATTAGGCAAAATGTAGAATCTACAGCAAAAAGTTAAGCTACCTGATAAGGTTTTCGTTGGACTTGTAACGCTTTAGAACAGTTTTACCAAAGATTGCATCTTCTCTGTTGAAAGAAATGGGCAGCACAACACAATTCAGCTTGTCAGTCACTTAGTCTATCAGACATAAATCTACTGAGAAAAAAGCATCTGAAATATTTACAACCATTGCAGTTATATTAGGCTAGATGTCAAACAAGTTGTGTCTGTCTGGCTTGCACTTGATAACTGATGAATCTCACTCACTCTGGCTCTTTTTCATTCACACTGGTCTTGATCCAGCTGTTGTCCTTCAGCAATGATGTCTTCTTTTTGCTGTCTTCCACTACTTTAGTGCTACTGCTTTTCCCAGTCGAAACTATTATACATAACATTAACCAAGATTTAATGAACTAATTGTTCGTGCACGATACTTCACACATTATCCAATAGAATCCTGTTGTAAAGTGTTGCCATTGAAGTTGTCAAGAGCTTTAGTTTTAGGACCTCTGAATATCTTTTCACTAAAGAAAAACACAATGTCGGTTCATAACAATGATGCTCCATGGGTTCTTTTAATATATTTTCTCACCTGTTTGGACTTGACCGAATGACCTTGTATTGAAAGACATGGTTTACGCTAGGAGGAAATGTATGAACACAAATTATATTTGTAATTAATACACAGAAGTCACACATCATAAAAGAAATACTATCAACAAGATGGTGCCATTAGACAAGATGTAATAAAGTGATTTAAAGAACATGTCAATGCAGTTTGCAACAGTACCTAGCACACCTGAATACACCCAAAACTAGTCCGTCTCAATCTATATAATGACACGCCCTGTTCAAATACCTGCCAACTGAACCATGGCAACATTCTCAAACTTGTAAAGCAATCCTATGTCAGTTGTACAGTTCCTCATACAGGAATATGAGCTGGACAGCTTCACTGGAAACTGATTTCATGTAGCACATTCAATAATCGCAAAAAGTGAAAAGTTGATCAAATCTGTCTGTCTGTCCATCCATCCGTCTGTCCATCTATATACTTTATTTGTCTGACTGTCTGTCTGTCTATTTATCTATAT